>JAYEVI010000091.1:0-100000 GCA_036346575.1 Dendrocalamus sinicus | reverse complement strand
TTTCTTCGACAGGCACATGCACTTTGCAAGGCATCCCCACGTTCGAAAATAAGATAAGTTGGGTTTTCTCCCTTCCATCCTTCATAGGGTGTTTCCTCCGATTGCGGGTGGAACCCTATTCGGACATAGTTAGTCGTGAGAAGCGCCTCACCCCACCAATAGTCCGACATACCGAACTCAAGCATGGCATTAACCAAGTCACAAAGAGTTCGGTTCTTCCTTTCGGCTATTCCATTAGATTGGGGTGAGTATGGTGGAGTAACTTCATGAATTATTCCACTTTCTTCACAGAATTGGGAGAACTCATGTGAGACGTACTCACCGCCTCGGTCCGATCTTAACCGTTTGATTTTCTTTTCTAGTTGATTTTCAACTTCAGCTTTGTAGATTTTAAAGTATCCAAGTGCTTCATCTTTCGACTTAAGTAGATAAATGTAACAATACTTAGTCGCATCATCTATGAGAGTTAAGAAGTATCTTTTGCCACCTTTAGTTAATATTCCATTCATCTCACAAAGATCAGAGTGGACTAGTTCAAGTGAAGAAGTGCTTCGCCCTTCAACGCTATGAAAAGATTTTCGGGGCTGCTTAGCTTGCACACACACTTCGCACCTTGAACCCTTCTCATAACTGTAGCTTGGAATTAAACTCATCTTACTTAACCGCGTAATGGCTTCAAAATTAACATGACACAACCGTGAATGCCAAATATCATGAACTTTATTGCAATGGGAAACATTATAAATGTTTACATTATTCAAATCAAGAATGGATAAGCGGAACATGCCTCCGCTATCATAGCCTTTGCCCACAAAATTACCAAACTTGGTCAAAATGACCTTATTTGATTCAAACACAAGCTTTATTCCTTGCCTACATAACATTGACCCGCTAAGAAGATTGCGCGTCATCGCAGACGCGTCTGACGTCTCTTAGGATGAGTGTTTTGCCCGGTAAGCTTCGAGCAAACTGTCCAATCCCACGTCTTGCTGCGCGCTCCGTTGCCCATTAGGACGGATCCACCACCTTCACCACGAAATGAAGAGAAACAAGATCGATCAGCACATATATGTCTAGTAGCACCAGTATCAATCCACCAATCAATAGATGGACTTGCCATAAAGGCCATAGGTGCGTACTCATCCGAGCCGGTACTCACCAAATACGACATGAACCTCAGCCTTGTGGCTCTTGTGCTGACCCGAGATGGACCCTTGCCCTTCCGATTGCGCCAATGATTGGCCTTATGGCGACCTCACATAACGGCGCGACGATGTCCTCCTTCTTCTTCTTCATTTTCTTAGGTCAGAGCTTGACTTGGGGCTGATTCTTAAACTTGGGTTTCCAGGTCCTCCACCATTCTTAAGTTGAACTTGATGAGCCTGAACTTGAGCCTTTCCCGAGCCACATCGGCTCTAGCACGCTCCTCGACATTAATAGCGGTGACGACTCATTGGCGTCAAGTGCTCCTTTATATGCCTCCGTGCGATCACAAAGTCACGCCACGAAGGCGTAACTTAGCTAAAATGACATTTACTTGGAACTTCTCGGCAGGCGCGATCGTCGACATAAGTCACGTACATGGAGTGAAGCTCGTGGAGCCGCTCCATCACCGACCGCCCTCAACCATCTTGTAGTTCAAGTAATTGGCTGTGACAAAGGACTCATTTCCATTATATCCCTGAGTATTTCTCCTCGAGCTCATCCTACGCTTGTTTGGCATTAGTGAAGTTGACATAGGCGTCAAACAAGCGATTAGACAGATGGCGACAAGCGGGCTAAGATCGCATTATTAGCATCTTCCCATTTCATCGTCTCAGGGATCTCCAGTGAAACGCTGGTGGATTTGAGATGATCCGAAGAAACTTAAGATCGACCGACCAAAGTTTTGCCTTTGCTCACGCTTGAAATTGACTCCGTCAAACACTTCAGGTTTCACGACATCAGAGGAGGAAGCCATTTCTTTCAATATAGATTTTCTGGATTGTTGTAAATATTGCGGTATAAGCATATTTGAATATTTAATTCTAGCCAACATAATATAAACAATATATTTCCAGTATAAGAAGAATGACACTAATTGCATAAAAACATGGAATTCTAACATGTCATTCAACTCCACATATATATTCAAAGAATATAACATCATCAATGCTGAAAATAACAATGTGCATAATAGTCCTAAGAACAATGAAACAACTAAATCTAGCATAAAACAAATTAATTGTTTCATTATTGCTCTCGAATCAGAGTTGCGCAAAATCGAGATTTTGGCCTTCTCATGCAAATATCGTTACTCATCATCAATAATCGACAACTAGAGATTTGAGCTCACAAAGAATAGATTTCTCTTTTACAAACTGAACATAAACAAGAAGCAATAAGCTAGCGAGTTTCGGCTTATTAGTTCACAAGCAAATGAAATATCATGCAAGATCTAGTCAACCACTAATGTAATCGGCAGCAATCACGGATCAACAGAACAAAAGGGATCTGTTTCTACACAAGGCTAGACAAGAGTTTTATCGCACAATGATAAATTTCAATTGCATGAAAACCGATCTCCTCAACCGAAATATGAGCAATTAACGAATTAAAGTATACTACCGGATGAGCTCAAATCTATCTCGGTTAATCAGATTATGTTCAGTCTACGATATTATCATCACAGAGCATAAGTGCCCACATTCAATCACAAAGAAATTTCCCACGATAATTTGCCAAAATTACAGATCAAGAGTAACTGCTGTAAATTGCAAAGAGACAAATAAACTCACAACACGGACAATACTCTAAACTGTCCAGAAGACAATGAGCCGCAGGAGAAATCAATTAAATCGGCAAGGCACGATGAATCGCTGTCCCAGAAAATCTATCAACCCGCTGTCGCAAGCGAGTGGATGATTCACGGAGATACAATGCCGCTCTTCACTTCTCAGCCGAAAAACAGAGGTGAAGTCGAGGTACAGAGATGCCGCACAAGACCAAGATATGCGCACTGGCCGAGCGCGCACACACACAGCAGGGAACCGACGTTGTCTTCTCCTCTCTCAGGTAGAGCTCCAAAGTCCCAAGTCCCCACACCCCAAACTAGGGTTTGCGCAGGAATCAAGGAACAAGCCTCAATCGGTGGTGGCCGGAGCCCTCAACCTCAACACCACCCGAAAACAGAAGGGGAGAACCAAGCAAGAGAGTCAATCGGAAAACTGGAAGAAGCTATTCTCACACCCATGGAGGACCTCGACCTTTTGAAGAGGATGCGGGGTCTGCGAGGGGTGGCGCGTGCGGTCGGCCCCAAGGAGCCCGGACCTGCTGCGCCTCCATCTCTCGCCTCCCTCTCCGCCTCCCTCCAAACGGCGCCGAAGCCTACGGATCTGGGTGAAACCGCCGCGCCCAAATCGCACGCACGGGAGAGGCAGCCGCCACCAACCAGATCGGGGAGGAGACAAAGTCTCCTCCCCCTTATCTCTTTCCCGTGAGACCGACAGGTGGGCCCCACCTTTTAGGGCTCCTCCCACTCCTTTTCAATTGGGAAATTCCCAAAAAGCCCCTCTGATATACAACACAATCCTGGGCGGGGACGGGCGGATGGTGCGGCGTGTGGAGGTGGCTGAACAGGGAAGCGCCGGGGCAGGGTGAAGGCGGGAACCAAACAAAAGAAAGCACATTTTCAAGGGATTTGCCAAAATGGGAAGAAAAACCAAATTTGAATGAAACTCAAGAATTTTCAAAATTTTGAAAATTTTTGGGTTGTTTCAGTAATCCTATGCATGCGTGTTTCATATGTTTGATGATCTCGTTGCCTCAGTTGCTTATGTTTCTGTTAGCGTTTGCTTTCAACTCTATCTCCATTACTGGCACAAACATGTTGAGAACTTAGTTGGTTGCCTTACCTACCCTACTCATCAGTTCTCCCTTCGCCTCTCCTATTTATCATAGCGAAGCTTTTTCCTGAGCTCATTTGTGGAGAGAGAGCACCCCGAGAGTTCGAAGGGAAGGAGTGTTCTTGAGAGGAGTTGCAGTTTCGTTCTGCCAAAAGAATTTATGTTTTTGCTTTCACATTTCCTCATTTCATAATTTTTACGCTACACGGTGCGTTTCAGGTGTCTTTGCTTGGGAATGGGTAGCATTGGGAAAATAGTTGGCTTGATAATTTCAAGTCAAGTGTAGTTAGACAATACAGTGTAGAACTTGAGCTTGGAATTGGATCAATATGCTATTCAAACATTTTCAGTCGTTCATCATATGCCATAATGATTTCACCGATTTAGAGACATGTAATAGGGCAATATCTGAAATAGAAACAGAATAAGTGTTAAATCTACTCACTATTTCCATTTGAACAGTTGTTTATGAATAGGTTGCATAGCTCCAAAATGTGCAACGGGGCATCTCAAGAACAATTTTCAGATAGCAACAGGAATGAGCTAGCAACAGCAGCCAGGCCCTCTGTATGAAGAGAAGGAAGGTGCCTGCCTGCCAAAGAAAAAAAGAGCTAGCTTTTATTCTTGAATGACACAGCTAGCAAACTTTTAACTACGTTGCAGTGACATACGTGTCTTCTTGCTTATGAGAAACCGAAATAAACATTTCAGTATATAAGTACCCGTCTGTTTTCTAAGTAGAAACCCAAATAAAAATTTCAGTATATAAGTACTTGTCTGTTTTCTAAGTCAGAATGTTACAAAAGGGACAATATAAATTGTTAGTAACATCTTGCACTAGATACAAGTGAGAACTGAGAAATGAGGCACATTAACATCTTGCACTAGATGGATCCCATATTGTCATTTGTTTGGTTTTCTTTGACAACACAACCATTCGTAACCATTTCTAGATTTCAGCATATCAACCTATTTTTTGTTTTTTATTTTTTGTGAAATATGTTGAACTACAACACCTATTTTTTGTTTTTTATTTTTGTGAAATATGTTGAACTACAACAAAATCCGAGTCTGGTGCATGTTGTCTTGAATTGTGTTCAACTCACGAGCACCGACAGGACACAAATAGCAGAACACACGGAATGTACCTGAACCATCTCTGTTAATACTGTTCTATCTCTATGCCTACCTCTATCTCTGAGGCTAAGATATACTACTATCAAAACCCAAAATATATTGTCTCACCTACTCCCCATTCTTTCCTCTCTATTTACTACTTAGCATCTCAGCATTATAGTGCCATTTCATTGCTACCATAAAGCCATTGCACACTATTACCCCACCAATTCCTTGCTTCATCTCTATTTCATGGGACTGTTCATATCGCCTTTTGCTATTTAAAGAATCCAGAAGATAATATAAACATTTAGCTTTTTAAAGTGGCCTTTTTCACTCCTTTTATTTTTGCCTCACTCTGAAAATAAGACATAGATTACAGACGCATTACACATCCATATTACACACCCATATTTTTCTCGCTCCCGTTCGCGCACGAATATCTCCCTTCCTTTCCAACCGGTGGCGTTCTTCACTCGGCTTCCTAGTAGCTAAGTTCTCGTTACAGCTAACCTGTAGAGAGAGCACAAAAGAGGGGCCCGAATGTACAATGGGTCATGACACTGTGTGAGTATTACCTACTTTATTATTCATATGTTTATTACTATAACATGTGTTCTTTCATAAGGTAGGTTAGCTGTAACTTATGATTTTTTAGTCTTAACGTAAATGTTTGTGTGAATAAACTGAGTACTGATAAACTGATAAGCCACTTTAAAAAGGCAATCTCAATAAACCGCTTTGAAATGACGATGGATAAGTCATCCTATTTGTTTGTTTAAGGGAAGCTATAAGCCAAAAAGAACTCGACGTATATTTCCAAAAGAAAATTACAACATTATTCTTACGGCATACAATACATATAGGATTTCTTTGTTTGAGAATTGGAGATGTCAATAAAACAGAGGGAAACTCGACATGTTTGCCTTCGCTGCCTTAACTTCTACTAGAGGAATCTACATAGGCCCTTTTCCAAAGTAATGTGGCAATGTAGCCGGTTCCATGTCCTCGTGATCTACCATAGTCGCTTCTCATCTGTTTTTGTTGTGAGGAAGCTGTCACAGTATTCTTTCTTTGTGAGGAGTTGATTGATATAGTAGTGCTAGTCGGTGTCCTCGACAGCATCGGCCTCCTTGACCATTGTCATTAGCTGCATCATTTCTTCTCTCACCAAGTTGCGCATAGGGGAAGTGGCGCACACTCGACACACTTGTGCCGGTGGTGTGTATCCTCTCGTATAGGTCGATAAGGCACTTCAGCTCAACGTCACTGTCAATGACCTTCGCCTTCTTGCTATCGCTGCACAGAGACAAGAATAGCAACGGCCACTTGCCTCAGGATGGTCTAACGCTGCCACTGTGCACGCTAGGGGATGTCCTCTTCATTGTCCGAGTCCAGTGTGTCTGCACCGGGCATGAATGAGCAAAGTTGTTAAAATTGTGATTCTAGTCGTAGAATCGTATAATTCAATTATCCCACGAAACCAATCTAACTCAAATCACATATTAAGTCACACCTGGTAGAATCATGATCGTAATCATAAAATCATGTCTAATCACAATAGAATTATGGTAGAATCATGTAGAATCACGCATCATCCAAGATTATGAAAGACTTAGATGTTTGGTTATATCCTATCTCTCAATTCAAATTGTATGTTAAGTATTGAGTAGTTAATAGTTTAGACATTAAGATTGAAGATTTGGAATCGGGAACATCTTGTAGGGGTGGCCCCCACCTAAGCCCAGCAGGCCTGTTAGAGGAATGTAAGGCCCAAAATGGGACATGTATAATGACATAAGTACCCCTAAGGGGAACACTCAGATGTAAGGGTATAATGGTAAAAGTACTCCTCATGTGGACATATATATACAACACAAGCCATGGGAAGAAACCCTAAGCCATTACTCACCTAACTCTGCACTACCATACTCTCTCTCTCTGTTTGGTCTGTAACCACAACAGTTGGCGCCGTCTGTGGGGAGGACAGGAGCAAGCCGCAAAATCCGGAGGAGGATGGCATCAAAGAAAGCTTCGTCGACGGCGGCAAAAAGGAAGGCGGACGCGACGAAGCATCGCGTCGCACCGGGCCGGCATCGTGAGCTGCGAGCATGGATGGCGACGCGAGTGTGGCGGCCGATGGCACCGGTGCTCATGACGCGACGACCGACCCCGCCACCATCGCCGCGACGGCCGACCCCACCACCATCGCAGCGACGGCCGACCCCGTCACTGTCGTCGCGACGACCGACCCCGCCACCATCGCCGCGTCAACTAACCCCGCCACCATCGCCGCGACGACCGTCGAAACCGCCACACGCGTCGCAGGTAACCCCATCGCAGGTACCGCGGTGGCTGCCGGCAGCGCCGCTCAGGCGTTCGGAGCTGGTAATGCCGGCGCTCACGCTTGCGCGGCGTCTGCCCTCCCACCTAGTACAGGAGCGGCGAGCGGCTCCGGTGGTAACGTGGGCATCGTCACCAGTCCCGGAGCCCTTCATGCCAGCGCGGCGGGTAATCCGGGAACGCGGGAAGTGGTTGCCACTACTCCGATCGCACGCCAGAGTGCCGGCAGCCCCACCCACGCCCACGCAGAAAACGCCTGCCGGCGCCCTCAACGCGTTCGGCGGGAGCTACAGATCTCTGCGGGCCGTGCGGGACATGCAGAGGCTCGGCCAATAGACCCGCCCGATGGTCGCGTTGGAGCCCACGCCGAGAGGGCGACACCGCGACGCCCCACATCCAGCCGCGTCCGCTTCGACATGTGGATCCGAGTCCCCACTCTCCGCGGCTGCAGCGGGTGTGGCGGATGACTTCAAGTTCCCAAAGACTATCGATCGTACACGCGACACGGACCGCGAGTTCGTGCGCGTGTCTGGCTCCGCCATCGGCGGCCGCGAGACGACACCACGAAGCGAAGGACTCCCCTCGCGTTGCAAGGCGTGGCGCTCTCTGGTTTTTTACCATAGAGCAAAACTCCATCTACGCGTGGGAGCAGATCGCGATCGCCTCAATAACAACTTCGGGGAACTCGCCGAGCGAGTCGACGCAGATCAGCTCTTCGCGATGAAGCAAAACCTTCGAGAAGCTTCGATTACTTCAAACGCCGCAAGGTACGCCCAAGTCAAGGATGTTAACGAAACAACCATTATCAATGCAGCCATACAGGGCCTTCACCCCGGCATGATGGCCGAATACAACGCGCAAAGCCAATCAAGACGATGGCGAAGCTCTTCGATAAAATGGAGGAATACGCCAGAGCGTAAGAGGACACGCTCCGAAGACAAGGTGACGGCCCGACACCAATCGTGAAGGCTCGCCAAGAGCGAAGACCGCTGAAAGACAGCTCCTCGAAAGGCAAACGCAGCAGGCGGGAGCGGTTGAAGGACGCCCAACGCAAAGATACCAAAGACAAAGACTCGTCAGGCGACAGGCCCAAGCGCGACCAACGCAAGTCTAGGAACCTCGTTACGTCTTTGACATCGAGGGCGGCTCCGAAGACAACGCCTTCGCAGGCCGCGGAGGCAGAGGGCGCCGTGGCCGGGGGCGGGGGTGTGGGCGGGGTCGCGACGACAGAACCCGCGAAGAGTACAATGACCAGCATCACGGGCAGTGGTGCGAAGTCCATGGCCGGGGCAACCACGACACGCGTGCTTGCGCCACTATCACAGTGCTCCGGTAGAGCGTCACCAGGGACAAAAACCCGGAGGCACGCGCGCTTGTCGTGACCCACATCCAACATCCCCAAGACCAAGGATTGCAGCCCCAGGAAGGCCTCCTACGAATCCAGACCCATGTGCAGCAACCTCGAGAGGGCCTCTTGCAGTTGCCAGCCCCGGATGGAGCCCAGCGTAGGGTCATAAACATCATTTTCGGAGGCTCCTCGTTGGAGTTCGCCTCGGCGCGACAACGGAAGGCCTACGCGAGGAGGCTGCACCACGTCGCGGCATACCCCGCACAAGCGCCGCCGGAGTGGGCACAACACGAAATCACGTTCACGCCTGCTGATGCGGAAGGCGTGGAGTTCCCCCACCAAGATCCCCTGGTCGTCCGGGTCCTCATTGCAGGATGCGAGGTCAGGCGCGTCCTGGTCAATGGAGGAAGCTCTGCGAACATCCTGTTCACCGCGGCCTTCGACCAGATGGGGATCCCTCGGAGTCGATTGGGCCCTTCGGGCATTCCGTTGCAAGGCTTTGGAGGGCAACCTTTGCGGGCATTGGGCCAAATATGCCTCCAAGTCTCCTTCGGCCAAAATGAGAACGTGAGGAGTGCGGACGCCATCTTCGACGTTGTTGACATTGCATGCCCCTACAACACCATATTGGGGCGGCCGCTCCTAAACTCTCTCGGGGCAGTTCCGCACCACGGCTTCCTATGTATGAAGCTTCCCGGACCGCGGGCCATCATCATCGTCCATGGCGACCAGGACATGGCTCGGCGCATAGAGCTCGACGCCAGGGGTTCATGCCGTGAGGCCCACCAAGGCACCTAGGTCGGGTGTCCCGCACTCCCCGTGCACGAGTTGTCCTAGCGGCAGAGGATCGTCAGCGGTCGCCCCCGTCCTTAAGCGGTCAGTGGTCGATATCTCCCCTTTTATAACCGCTCACCCGCGCAAACGGGAATTTAATAAAGTTCACCGTTTGCACAAATTTTCTTTTTCCCACAACAAAGACACGCGTTCGCGCGTGCATTCTCCGTGAAAAACGCGGGCATGAGTATAAACAAAGACACGCGTTCGCGCGCGCACTCTCCGTGAAAAACACGGGCATGAGTATAAACAAAGACGCGTGGGGGGACGCCTCCGCGCGCACTCCACGGAGTATAAACAAGACGTAGCGTCGAGGTCCGCCTCCGCACGCAATTTCACCGCCCGCAACGCGCAGAGGCTTGCCTTCGCGCGCAGTCCACGGACTCTAAAGAAGACGTAGCGTCGAGGTCCACCTTCGCACGCAATTTCACCGCCCGCAACGCACGGAGGCTCGCCTCCGCGCGCAGTCCACAGACTCTAAATAAGACGTAGCGTTCGGGTCCGCCTCCGCACGCAATTTCACCGCCCGCAACGCGCAGAGTCTTGCCTTCGTGCGCAGTCCACGGACTCTAAATAAGACGTAGTGTCGAGGCTTACCTCCGCACGCACTCCACGGAGTATAAAAAAGACGCGGATGCTATCCCTGCGCACTCTGCGGAGTATAAACAAGACGCGAACCCCGCGCACGCATGGGCATTGCTCCAGTGCGTACTCTTCGGAGTATAAATAAGACGTGGATGTCGATCCCACGCACTGTCCGGAGTATAAAAAAGACGTGGAGGCTATCCCTGCGCACTCTGCGGAGTATAAACAAGACGCGAACCCCGCGCACGCATGGGCATTGCTCGGTCGCGCACTTCGAGTATAAATAAGACGTGGATGTCGATCCCACGCACTCTCCAGAGTATAAAAAAGACGCGGAGGCTATCCCTGCGCACTCTACGGAGTATAAACAAGACGCAAACCCCACGCACGCATGGGCATTGCTCCAGTGCGTACTCTTCGGAGTATAAATAAGACGTGGATGTCGATCCCACGCACTCTCCGGAGTATAAAAAAGATGTGGAGGCTATCCCTGCACACTCTGCGGAGTATAAATAAGACGTGAACCCCGCGCGCACACGGACGATGTACATGGGCGTACTCTTCGGAGTATAGATGAGACGTGGGTGTTGATCACACGCAGTCTGCGGACCTCAGTACGGCGTAGCGCCAAGGTTCACCTCTGCACGTACCCTGCGGGACATAAGCACGGCGCACCGCGGGGGCCTACTCCTATGCGCACCCCGCGAAGTACCAAGGTAACGCACCAGAGGCTAGCTCCCGTGCGAGCGCACGGGCGAGCGAAAAGGTACCAGAGGCTGTCCTCGCACAACCCTAAGGGACGGAGTGCTCGCGCGTATACTTCGAACTAAGGCGCCACCCGCTACCCCACTTCGGCGGTAGGGGCGGAGCGCCGCGCCTCTATTTCGACAAAGCGCCACCAGCGCCACCACTCGAAGGTAGGGACGGGCGCTCGCCGACGCTCATTGACCAAGGCGCCACCCGCGCCACCACCGCGAAGGTAGGGGATGGAGCGCCGCGCGTCTTTTCGACTAAGGCGCCACCTCGCGCCACCACTTCGAAGGGTAAGGGGACGAGCGCCACGCGTCTGCCCGACAAAGCGCCAGCCCTCGCGCCACCACTCGGCGGTAAGGACGAGCGCCGCGCATCTACTTCGATAAAGGTGCTAGCTCGCGCCACCACTCGGCGGTAGGAGACGGAGCGCCGCGCGTCTACTTTCGACTAAGGCGCCACCCGTTGCCACCACTCGAACGGTAGGGGCGGAGCGCCGCGCCTCGCCGACAAAGCGCCACTCGCTGCCACCACTCGATGGGTAGGGGACGGGCGCTCGCGCGTCTTTCGACTAAGGCACCAGCTCCGCGCCACCACCAAGAGTAGGGAACGGAGCGCCCGCGCGTCTACCTCCACTAGGGCGCCAGCTCCGCGCCACCACTCAAGAGTAGGGGCGAGCGCTCGCGCGTCTACTTTGAACTAAGGCGCCACCCACTACCCCACTCGGCGGGTAGGGGCGGAGCGCCGCGCCTCGCTGACAAAGCGCGGCCCGCCGCCACCACTCGCGGGTAGGGGACGGAGCGCCGCGCATCTACGACTAAGGCGCCACTCGCGCCACCACTGGCGGTAGGGGACGGAGCGCTCGCGCGTCTACTTTGACTAAGGCGCTAGCTCCGTTGCCACCACTTCGAAGGGTAAGGGACGGAGCGCTCGCGCCTCTACTTCAACAAAGGCGCCAGCTCCGCTGCCACCACTTCGAAGGGTAGGGGACGGAGCGCTCGCGCGTCTACTTCGACTAAAGCGCCAGCTCCGCTGCCACCACTTCGAAGAGTAGGTGTCACATCCTGAAATTTGTAAATTTGAAAATATGAAGCTTTGAGTTATTTTTGTTAATTATTATAGTTGAGTTTGGATTTTCATGGTGTTTTTAAATTTTTATTGAGCTCCCAAAAGTTAAAGAAATTCAAGAAAGACCAAAAACAAAATCAATATTAGCAATGCTACACATGGGAATATACAAATAAAGGAAACTCAAAATCATAAATTCGAATATGAAAAGATGATCCAAAGATAAGGAGAGAAATCAAGTTAATAAAATATAAAATATCATTTTGAAGATAGTAGTATATAAAGGGAAACAAAAAAAAATAAATAGAGCCTAAAAAAGTATGCATACAAGGGTCTAGAAAGATGAGCAAGACATAAAATGTAGTGATACAAAATATAGGCATGAAGAAAATATAAATACATGTATATATAAACATAAATATAAAAGCTAGGTTAGCAAGAAGGGGAAATAAATGAAGCCAGAAAAATATATGTAGAGGTATATATAAATATGCACACAAATACATACCCAAATATATACTCTTAAAATAAAAAAAAGGAAAAAGAAAAATGAAAAGAGAAAGGAATTTGGGCAGGCCGGCCATCAAATCCCACCCACCGCCAACCGCGCCTCACACTCATCGCGCGCTGGCCCGCACCGCTGCGCTTCTCCTCTCGCTGCCGCGTGGCCGCACGGCCTCCCTCCCGCGCTGTCCCAGCCGCGCCTGCGCTGTGGCCCCGCCTTCACCCGCGCCTCTCCCTCTGCGAGCGGGCCCGAGCCCCGCCCGCTCCTTCTTCTTTCCCCGGCCTCTCTTCTCCACGTGCCAGCGTCGCCATTCCCCCCTTCGCGCTTGCCGCAGCTAATCCCTCTCTCTCTCACACACACACACACACCTCAAGGGCAAGTTCAAGGCATCTCCCGCCACCTCTCTCCCACGCAATCCCGGAGAAGATCGGGTTCATCACCCCTGCCCAGCGTAAACAGAGTGAGACCAAATGCCACCCTCGCCGCGCGCCTCTCCCCTGGCTATAAAAGCCCCGCCCGGGAGTCTCAACCGCGCCGCACTACTTCCCTCTTCCCTCCCCCGCCCGCAATTGAACCATAGTGCCCTCAATCCCCGCCGGCGACGTCTTCTTCTTCACGGCCGGCGACCGAGCCGCCGTTGATTCCAACCACCTCCAAGCAATTCTTTGCTCCCAGAGCTTTGTGGAAGCCAGGCGAAGCCGAATCCCTCCCTCACCGGGTCTCCCTTTGCGTGAGCTTCACCGGCGTCGACCGCCTCCTTGGACCGCCGCCATCACACGCCGTCGGCCCGCCACCGTGCCCCTTCGTCTCCGCCGACCTCACCAGCAGCTTCACCATCAACCGGGGGCTGCATTTCACGAAACTCCCGAACCTCTCCAGCCACCACTCGCCGCCAGCCACCGTCGCCCCCGACTCCTCTGCCCGGCCCCCTCCACGGCATACTCCAAAAGGATTTATTCTCCTTATAGGGTAGGCAACGCCTCCCCGCTCACTTGGTTACCACCGCTCGTCTCTTCTCCCCCCAACTCCCTCGGTGCGCGTTCGAGCCCCCGCCCGCGTCCGAGGTCGAAGCTGCTTTATTTTCATGACGGATGGGCCCCATTCGTCAGCCATCGTGGGACCGCAAGCCCATCGACACCGACCACTTTGTCAGGCAGCCCATCGACTGGGGGCCAGAGGCCGAGGGCCCACCTCGCCGCTGACTAGCCACATGCATGGTTATCGATGGTGGGGTCCCACATGTCACAGCACAACAAGTAAGAAATTAAAATAAAAAGAGAATGAATTAAAAACTCGATGGGACCCACGTGTAAGAATTTTTCATTTTCCGCATTTCACGTAATCGAGAACTTTAAATAAACATAACCTTTTCATTTTAACTCCAAATTGGATGAGACAAATTTCTAAATTCATCTAAATTCAAGATCTATACAATGGAACTGAAATCATAATTTTTGAAGTTCATTTGGATTTCTGGTGTTATTTGTTTGATTTGTTGATTTTTGTTTTATCCAAATTTTCGCATACGTTAAAATAGCGCATGAGGCTCGGGAGGAAGACGCAGGCTGCAGCCCTAGAAGCTCCGATAATCAAGCACCGCACCACTTTGTAACCAAGGCGAGTCAATACTTTGATTATGTTGAACCTACATTTTCTGCAAATTATTTTGTTTTTAAATTATCAAATTGCATGCTGTTATTTTATATGCAAATGCATGTTGAATTTAATATTCTAGTTATATGTCCATTGTTTACTTTGAATAATATTACCCTCTCCTTTGGAATATTTGAATGCGTGAACCTTGTCGCCCTAGCAAAATTATAATAGTAACATTTTGAAAAAGTCCCTAATGATATGCTATGCTCAGATTGCCTGATACTCGTGTGCGCTGAAATACCCCAAACATCATTGTCATTTTTAATCATGAGAAGTCGGTTTGGGCAATCATAGTGGGAATGATCGCATATTTTGGACATGATTATTTTATACTCCCAAAATTCCCAACTTGCTTAAATATCTGGGCGGATTGGTTTGAGGGAGTGAGTGTGGTGCAGTGGATGCACAAAGTGGGTTAGTGGTAGACCGCCCAGATACCACTAAGTACCAAATCTTGTCATGACCTCTGTATAAAAGCAGACAACCACAAGTCCAGTAAGATACAACTTGGCTAAGTAAATTTATCGAAAACCCGGACTCATCTCACCGGTAGGGGATCAAGGCTACACTATGGCAAGGGGGCTGAAGGGACACTAGTGGGGTGAAGTTTCCCACCTGTCCCACGCTATGGAAGTAGAAGCCCGAGTGCGTAGTGGTGTGGGAAACATCGCACGCATAGATGGGACCCACCGCAGTGGGCGCTTCTAAGGTGAGATGACAAAAGGGACTAGATACTTTGAAAAGTCACCAGATTTGTCTGCTCAACCACACTTCTAAGGAATCGTGTGGGGCAACGAGTTGATTGTCTCTTGTGGTGAAAGTGTACAAACTCTGCAGAGTCAAAACTATTCGAATAGCCATGCCCACGGTCAAGGGCGGACATGGGAACTTAACCAGATATAGTTCTATTTCAAAATGCTTTATGGTTGGGATTGGAAAAGTGGAAGGGCAGTGGAAAGCCCTGATTTGAGTTGTCCTAGGTGTCGTCCCAGTGGTAATGTAAGCGGTTATAACGTTGAAATGTTAGCATACGGTGCAGATGCCATGTAATGGTGGATGGAATCTGGATCACTATTATTATTGCATTCATTTATTCATTATGTTTTTGAGTAAAACTGCTAGGTCTTAGGAAATTTTATGCATTGTATTTCAAATAGTGGCATTTCTATTCCTACAAAACAAAATATGGGAAGAATAAGCAGTGTCGTGGGTAAAGGAAATAGATGTTTGTAGTGTATACATAAAGGTATTGGTGGATTCATGTCGATCATAAATAGGAAATGATAGTGTGGGTTCTGGGAGAAATAAATTGGTGGAGTCTAGCTGAATAGATGGGCTAGATAGATGATTTAAAAGATTTTTGGAGATTTAAGGATTGCAACAGATAATTATTGGATTACGACACTGATAAATAAATTCTTGGGAGATGACAATATTGGAATTAATAGATTCGGTTACTAGATGAGTCAATTGAATTTTCGGGAATTTGGAGGAGTAATACCAGTATTGGATTATAGTTCCTGATTAGTGATTTACTTGGTGGGAGGATACTAGTGGATCGTAGCATTAATCAATGATATTCTTGGTGGATATATAATGGTGAATCGTAGAATTGATCAATGATATTCTTGGTAGAAATATAATATTGAATTGTAGGCTTAATCAATGATATCCTTGGTGGATTTGAATCAATAATAAAAAGGATTGGATTGTTGGAAAAATCTTGATGAGAATGTTCGGTGGATTAATTAAATGATGTCACTTGTTGGGAGTCTTAGACAGCAACTAATAATGAGAGTGAGTCAATGATGTCAATTGCGGTGAGGAGTTTTTAGGTTGCAAAAACAACAATATGATTTAATAACAGAAATGCTACTAAGAGCGATTTATGGCAAATAAAATAACCCGAGCCTCTCCTTTGATAAGCCATGCATACTATTTATTTGCATTCTGTGTATTGGCTCGCGGAGCACGGGGTTGGAGTGCTCACACTCACTTTTGCGACGAAATGTAGAATCAGGAATCAAATCACCGCGCCTCAGCAACAAGATTGGACAAGCTGGCAGAGAAGATGAAGATGTCAAGGGCTAAGTCGCGAACCTCCAGTTGGCTGTCTGTGGGCATGTCCTGAAGGTCCCACCTGTGTGCTTCGTTCTTCTGCTGCAATTTAATGATTTCGGCCTCATCGGCCCATGAGTAAGTTTACTATTATATTTACGCTTCCGCATGATATGTATTTTGATGTCCATAATTGTAACTGTGTGCACTATCTACTGATCCAGGGAATAGTGCAGCTAAACACAGTAAGAATCCGGATTATAAAATCTGGGTACTACAGTAGGGGACGGAGCGCCCGCGCATCTACCTCGACTAGGGCGCCAGCTCCGCTACCACCACTTCGAAGAGTAGGGGACGGAGCACCCGCGCGCCTACCTCGACTAAGGCGCCAGCTCCGCTGCCCCCACTTCGAAGGGTAAGGGATAGAGCGCTCACGCGTCTACTCGAACTAAGGCGTCAGCTCCGCTACCCCCGCTTCGAAGAGTAGGGGACGAAGCGCCCACGTGTCTATCTCGACTAGGGTGCCAGCTCCCTGCTCCCACTTCGAAGGGTAGGGGACGGAGCGCTCACGCATCTACCTCGTCTAAGGCGCCAGCTCCGCTGCCACCACTTCGAAGGGTAAGGGACGGAGCGCTCGCGCTTCTACTTCGACAAAGGCACTAGCTCCGTGGCCACCACTTCGAAAAGTAGGGGACGGAGCGCTCGCGCGTCTACTTCGACTAAGGCGCCAGCTCGGCTGCCACCACTTCGAAGGGTAGGGGACGGAGCGCTCGCGCGTCTACCTCGACTAGGCCTCCGGCGCCAGCTCCGCGGCCACCACTTCGAAGGGTAGGGGACGGAGCACTCGCGCGTCTACTTCGACTAAGGCGCCAGCTCCGCGGCCACCACTTCAAAGGGTAGGGGACGGAGCGCTCGCGCGTCTACTTCGACTAAGGCGCCAGCTTCACTGCCCCCACTTCGAAGAGTAGGGGACGGAGCGCCCGCGCGTCTACCTCGACTAGGGCACCAGCTCCGCTGCCACCACTTCGAAGGGTAGGGGACGGAGCGCTCGCGCATCTACTTTGAACCATGGGACAGCGTAGCCAAGGGGGCGGAGACGCACTTCGCAAGTTCCAACCAAGCTTATTCTTTGCATTCGTTAAGGACGCTTGCAAAGGCGAATTACAAAGGCGTACAAACACCTCCGGCGTACGAGGCCGCTACTCGGCAGACTCATCCTTAACACGCGTCCGTGCCGAGGCTCGGCTCGAAGATGCCCGACCCACCCAAAAATCCAGCGCTTCCTCGGCCCTTCGCCAGCGCCGAAGACGCTGTCGGGTCGTAAGGTCAAAATTAGCAGCCAACCCCGGCTGTGTAGCTGCTCGGAACAAGGGGGCAAAGATCAGAACAGCGGCGAAGCAACTTTGTACTTTATTCAAAAAAGAAACGGCATCGGTTACAACGCACGCCAACACGCGACAACCTGCCGTCACACCTGTGGATTCGCAGCGTCCTCCGGGGCCGCAGGGCCATCCTCGTCACGCCGCGGGACCTCATCCAGAAACTGGCCAAGGTTTCCCTCGCCGTGTAGGTTATTCCGCAGCTCGACTATGGCCACAGCCTCCTCGCAGTACTCCCATATCCGCTCATGGAAGAACTTCACGGCGCGGCAAACAACGCGCACGGCACCAGACATTACCCCGCCTCCGGCGGGCATCTCCAGTTGAGGATCGGCTAGCCCGGCAACATGTGCAACGTAGGCGCAGTGGTCGCCATAGGTCGTCACGGCACCGCGTGCAATGTCGGCCACGTCTCTGATCCACCAAAGAGATCGCGACAGGTCCTCGGGCCCGAAGGAGCGTGCCGGCACTTCGGCGATGAGCCCCTTAAGGGTGTGTTCCAGGGCCAACATAGCGTCCCAAGCAGCTACCGAAGCGTCGCCCAAGGCTCGATCCCGCTCCGCTAGAGAGGCGGCAAGCTCGCTGTTCTCCCTCTCCAACGCAGCGACTTGTTGCAGTAAGCCGTCTCGCTCCGCTGCAGTTTCCTGCCGCGCCGCCTCTGCGATTGACGCCTGGGCCACGGCGACGAATTCCTCGGCGTGTGACTTCAGACGCGCGCACTCGGCTTCCAAGCAGTGGACACGGCCATCTTGGGCAGACTGCGCCCCCGCAGCACCGCTTCGGCGGTCTGCAGTTTAACTCGTAGCGCTCTTTCTTCCGGCGAAACTGCTTGCAGCGCTGGGCGGCCACGAGGGTGCGCGCGACGGGGGTCGCGACGCTTTCATACGCCATAAGTGGTCCTAAGGTCGCACTTACCTCACTCGATACCTCCAATGCGCCCCCAAGACGCCTGCCCCGTAGGACAGAACGCTTGCTTTGCCAATGCCGTGGCCGCGCGTCATCCGTAATCCCACGCCACGCCTCGCCGTCTCCGATGGAGGAAATCGGTTCGGGCTCGGGCGCGCGGTGGCCGCGCCGCTAGCATCGAGGCCCCCACATCTCGAAGACTGCCCATCCTCCGGGATAAGTATCACTGCAAGAAAAGATACCGGTGTAAGTCTCATAAGATGCGCTGCCAAGGTAGGCCAAGGTAGCTTACCCTCGGTGGCGGACGGTGGGCTTCGTGCAAGTGCCTCCTCAGCCTTGGACGGGTTGGCAGCAGCACCAACCCCCGTGGACAGCGTCGGCTCCTGGATTGGTGGAGCCTTCGCACGGGGACCCGAAGCCGGCGGTTCCCGCACCACGGTTGCCACGACTTGAGGAGCTGGAGAAACGCGAGGCACAGGGACTTCGGTGTCTGAGTCGGGGTCCCATAGGCTCCTAATGCTGGTCGCCACGCAAATCCTCAAGTCCGTGAAGGGGGATCGCAGGCGTGGCCGCTTCGCTTGAGGAGGAGAGGGTCCCACCTCAGTAACCACCACAGAAGGGGCCTCCACAGCAGCAACGCTCGCAGACGAGGCCCCCGCGACCGCAACGCTTGTGGGCGGAGGCTCCACCCTCATAAGCTCCGCGGAAGGCATCTCAGTCTCGGCCGCTACCGTCGACGGAGGCCCCGCCGCACTTACCCCCGCAGTGGGCAACCCCAGCGCCGTCGTGGCCGCAGACAAGGGCTCCACCCTGGTGCCGCTGGCCAACACCGGTTCTGCCTCGGCGACCGTCGTGGGCGTCGGGACTTCCCCTTCCCGGTAGCCCACGCAGCGCCCTCCGTCCCTGGCGCCGCCCAAGGACTCTTCGCCCCCGGCGCCCGCGCCCTCCTCCACATCCGAGTCGGCGTACTTCGCTGAATCCGATTCTGCGTTCGCGCCGGCGCAGGCGCCGCAGCTGCCGCGACGGCGCAGCGCAGAGTTCGCCCTCTGCGGGACGGCGCTGCCGTCGCGCACCGCCGCTTGATGTTGCGGGGCTGGAGGGGCATGTTCCGGCACGCGAAGGCCCATAGCCTCGCACGTGCGGTTTACCCGCCCTAGCCCCGCCTCCGCAATCGCGGCCGCGCGCTTCTTGTGCTCTTTGGTGGTATATGGCCCAAGGAACACGCGCGCTGCTCGCTCCGCGTCCTCCAGGCGAACTCCTGCGCAGGTCGGGGGGCACGATTAGACGCAACGCAGTACGCGTGAAGGAAAGGAAGCGCATTGTCAAGGCTCATGAGGACCGGAGGGCGCCGGTAGTGAGCAAATGGACGGGAGGACGTTGTTGTCCCGAGGTTCCCCGGCGGCGAGGCGCCACTCATGGACGAGCGACGCCACGCCGTACATTATGTACTCCTCGGCGAGGCGCCACTCATGGACGAGCGGCGCCACGCCGTACATTATGTACTCCTCGGCGTCGAGCGTTAGGCCGGGCGAGGTCTTGAAGGCAATCGGCCGGCCCGTACACTAGAGGCCGCTACCACTCGTTACACAGTGATAGAACCACCGTCTCATCCAGCCGGACTCCTATTTTCCTCGAGTCGAGTTCACTGGGAAGAGCTGCCCGCATGACGACCGCAGGATGAAGTTGACGCTGCCGAAGTTCGACAACGTCCCGCCCTTCCGCTCCTTCGGTTGGCACCGGGCTTCATGCAAATATGCGAACAGTGAAGCGCTGGGCCAACACGCTTCCGAGCGCAGGGCCCAGCTGTACACGGCAAGGCGAGCCACCGCGTTTGGAGTCAGCTGTGACAACTCCAGCTTGAAGGTCCGCAGCACATCCCCAACAATCGCCGCGGACGGGATGCGCAGCCCGGCTTCGAAGTAGGCGACGAAGACGATCGCCTCCGACTTCTCAGGGCGCGGCTCCGTCTCCTCATCGACGGGCAGCCGCACCGCTTGGCGGTCCGATAGCCTCCCCTTACACAACAGTGACCGGATCGTGTCCTCCGTCACGAGCGTGCGGCCTAAGTCGCCGGAGTACGGACCCTCCTTCTTCTTCGCCGCCCACCACTTGTCTGCCGCCGCTGGATCGCGTTCCTCGATCGTGTATTTCACCTCAAGCGGCGAGGACCGCCGGCGGATGGTGTAGCCGCCCATCTAAGCACGATCGTCGCAAGTCGCCATTGGTGTCCACGGGGTACTCGACGGCGAAAAGGAGCGCAGGAGCAAGAGGAGAAAATATAGGAGGCGGCGTGAACAACCAGAAAGCGTATGGAGGAGGCGCAGGCACAGTACCACGGGGGGTATTTAAAGACCCCTCACCTCCCACCATCGGTAAGCGCAGACGGCGAATGACAACCGTTCACCTCCCCATGTTCGAAGCCGAAGCGTTGCGATGGCACACGTAGGCCACATATGACCGTGGTTGTACAGTGTCCTGTCACCGCACAATGCGCCGCTAGCGTCCTACCGCGTGTTGGTCAGCGCAGGGAATAAATGCAGGTTGCACGATCCGACACAGCTTTCGGCGCGTGTCGGCGTGGTTCTTCGGACCCACCAACCGCAACAGTCCAAACGGGGTCTTCGCCCCAGTAGCGAGGCCCTGACCCCGACCCTGGCCGCACCTATGCGAAAGGACACCGCTGTGAAGGCGCCGGAAGCCGCTCCGACTCCAAGACATGCCACCCCGCCACATGATCGCGCCCGCGGGAATAATGACAACAGCGCCATACAGAGACCCCGGCCTACACCCCGACCTATCGGGGCAACCAACCAGCAGGCCTCTTCGGCCCGCGCAACTCCAGATGGGCAGGCCCCCGCTCTAGCGGGGAGACTTCGGCCACTTAACCCGATTTCGCCCGGAGGCAACTCGCTTCCGGCCCGGCCCTAGGACCGCGTCGGGGTGCGTCAATGTAAAGCCACGAGTCGATCAACCCCAGCGGCAACGACATCAAGATCTCTACTCCAGAGGAGACACTTCAACTTCGAGGAGCGGGCTCGTGCGCAAGGACTTGCCCGTCAGCATTCCCCGCGTATGGTAAAGGCGGAGGCCACGTCACGTCAAGTTTTGGCTTGTTCTCATAAACAGGCCACCTTCGGTGCACCAACATTCTTGGAAAAGTAATGTTGAGGGGTCCAATCGTAAAACCCGATCAAGGTGGGCCTATCTATGAGAACAAGGCAAACCTTGTCGCCATATGCGTAAACGCAGATGAAAGCAACAAGTGCGAACAGCTGCGTGAATGACGCTAATCGAAGCTCCCAAGAAAAATAGGCCTCCATCGGTACATCAACATCCCCAAGCCGCGTAACGCCGCTACGGAATGTGGATGCAATCAAGGGCCCATTTAGGAGCAAAGACTTATTCGAGCGCACAATGCAGGTACAATGCCGCACCAGTGCGATATATATACCCCATCAGTAGGGGAGCCCAATCGGCGGAAGTCCAACCGGCAGGAGTCCAACCGGCGGAAGGAAAGTCCAACTGGCGGAGGAGCGTCGCAGCATCGTACAACCGCGACGCTTCAAGACCTGCGCCGCGTCAAGCACATCTCGCCACGTGGACAGCCAGAAGAAGGAACGTCGCACATGGTATGGCCACGACGCCTAAGTCTCGTGCCGCGTCAGCCAGGCCTCACTAGGCAGGCCGGTGGTCACTCAGCGTCAGGGGCACTCGGCATCTGACTCTGCCAACACCTCCGATTTGGCCAGGGCAAATGCCAACCCCGCCAAATCGGAGGTGACTTCGACCTCGCTTCCGACCCCTACACCAATGTCGGACCCCTCGGTCTCTACGTCGACCCCGACCTCGACCTTCGCCCTGAACGGCAACCTCGACCCCACTACAGTAGGACCGTGGGGGCGACGAAAGGCCTCGCTGCCGCTCGGCGCCATACCTTCGCGACAGACAAACACTACACCAAGCAAAGCAAGGCTTTGACGGACGTTGAAAAGCTCACAGCCGCAGGACTGAGGGGCCAAAGGGCTCGGCAGCATGGCTTCGGCCCGTGAAGCCCTTCACCATGAAAGGCTCCTGTTGTAGGGGTGGCCCCCACCTAAGCCCAGCAGGCCTGTTAGAAGAATGTAAGGCCCAAAATGGCACATGTATAATGACATAAGTACCCCTAAGGGGAACACTCAGATGTAAGGGTATAATGGTAAAAGTACTCCTCATGTGGACATATATATACAACACAGGCCATAGGAAGAAACCCTAAGCCCTTACTCGCCTAACTCTCCACTACCGTTCTCTCTATCTCTGTTTGGTCTGTAACCACAACAGGGAGCATCATCAACACACCTCAGTGAGGCAGCCAGAGACAAGGACAATGGGAGCGATGGAGGTGGAGGCTGTGGACGAGGAGCGACGCGGAGGCAGGGACGGCATGAGCGATGGCAGAACACGCTAAGGTGGAAGCCACGGACAACCACTTCCTTGCCGGATCCGATGACAGTGGGAGCGATGGCGAAACATGTCGAGGTCAGCGGCGACTGATCGAGAGTGGAGGGCAGTGGGGGGAGAGAGTGAGAGCGAGGAGTGGGGAAAGGTGGCGAGAGATAGCGTGCTCATGAGAAGTGTCGGTGCTCGGCCTTATCCTTTCGGTTGGCAGCGGCTTCGGTTGCACAAGACATGGCTTCTCAAAAGTTGCCATAGAAGCCACCTCGTTCCAACCCACTTCCGGCTTCAGAAATCCAGAAGCCACTGCGGGTTGGAACGGCACCATATACTGCACACACATTGACATTGCACCTAACGGTCGCTTCCTCATTCTCGCACAGCTCGGTCACTTGCCTAGGCTCTCGTCAGCTAGGCTACTTGAGTGATAAAATAAGATCATACTGAAAAATATACATCTAAAGTTTAAGAATGCCTCACCACTGTGAAGTTCAATTAATTGTGCGTGGACTAGTTAATTAGCTGAAGGCTAGTGGAAACGAGCCAAACCAAAATGAGCTGTCCAAGGCGTGGCTTGTTTGTTTATCACAAATAGCTGCAAGGGTTACATGGCTACACGTGAGCCACAATCTGAGAATGGATGTAAAATGTTTGGCGACCTCTTCATTTCAAGGACAGGCTCGAACACGTTACCCCACCAAGTGTTCTCTTCTTTACATCAACCTTATTTCCTATTTACATCACAATTCTTGCCTATGCTTCTTCTAACCCAATGCGTGTGGAGAGCTAAAAGGGCCATAGGAACAAGTGAAAGAGTGAAAGAATGGTTAATCTTGTTCTAACTGATTTTTTGTTTGTTTCCTAATTTTTACACTATAGGATCGGATATGGTGAGTTGGAGGAGGTGAATAGCTCTTTTAAAATTTTCCCCAAATATTATGAACAACTCTACGCAGTGGAAACTCACAAGCTCACTAAAACCAATATCCAAAAATTGCCAACTCACAGAGGAGTTCAATATCAAAATAGATTACCGTCAGCTTAGATGTGGTCTAACTGCTAGGCCCCGGTCTAACCGCTGGGTTTGATGGTCTAACTGCTTGACGGTTGGACCGCCTGGGCACCGATCTAATTATATGCTGGTTGGACTATTCAATTCATTGCAGTCTGATCGCTCACTGAGGAGAAGTACAGAAGATCACTGCACATGATCCAAAAAAAAGCCAACTCTCGAATCATTGATCCAAACATAATGAAACATGGCACAAGTTCTCTCTATAATGTCAAGAATCTATTTCAATCATGGATCTTGAAGATCAATGCCAAAGTTTCTACTTTTATCCAAAATAAAGAAGATTACGCCAAAACTGGACACAAGAGAGAAATCTTGATCTACTCTTGTTCGTGGGTCCTTGCAAAGCTAGATGATCTTGGATGGATTCTCACATGTTATAGCAAACTAGATCGCAGCAAGAACTCATCCCAAAATGCCCCCAAGAGCAAAACACCAAAATTACCGCTCTCTGAGGTGAACCGGAAAAACTCAAGAACTCTCTCTAGAAAGTATCTAGATGGATGAGATTTAATCTTCAAGAAATATCACCACCTCTTACATATCCTTACCACCAAGAAAGATCAAGAATAGAGAAATCCAAACAAGAAAGTTAAGCAAATCAAAAGCACAAAAAAGGATCCATAGCATAACTCACTTGAAAAAACTTTGGATGTTTATTTTACTTAGAGAGAATCTTTCATAGCCACTCCCTCAGGATGGTAGAGCTCTAAACCTAGAACAAACACATGGCTCCACACAAAGGAAACCCTAATATCTCACAAAACCCTAGAATTCTTAATCTCTCAAATAACATAAGACCTTATATGGTGGAGACTCACCTCCCACTTAATCCTAGCAATCATCAACTTCTTAGTAGATCACATCTCTTACAAATAGGAAACCTGGTAACCTATACACAAACGGATTTTTTCACTCACATACACTTGTACGCTTTTCAAAGCGCAACTTCTATGGCTCTAAAAGCCTGGTAAGATGCTTCATCCTCAAAGATATGACATAAACCACTTAGATCAATATCAACTTATTCATAATATTAACATACCAGTAGATTGTTGCCAATGAATACTTTGTATTTGTGATGTACTAAATCTAATGTCGCCAATAAATACTTTGTATTTTGTGACGTACTAAGTCTAATGGTTACTGTATTGAACTTTAGCTTTTGCCATTGATATAAAATGCATGGTTATATATTTATATTAAAATAAAGGGCCTCCACTTTTGTCATGCCCAGGGCCTCCAAAATGACAGGAACGGCCCTGGTATCGACCCATCGCCCTACCTTTCCCTCCATCTTCAAGGAGGACCTCTACCTTTGTTCTTGACAGCAATCCAACCAGTGAAACAAAGCCTGTCCTCCATGCTCAACATGAGTTCCAAGCTTGGCGGAATCCCCAAATACACTTCGTAGAGGTAGACGAAGATGCTTAAACTAGCAATCGAATTGGGGGCCAGATTTACTAATTTGATTTCATAGTACTCCGAAACATCCGAGAGGAATGGGTGCACCGGCAATCAAAATCCACACTCAATGTATGCCCAAAAGATTGGGATTTCATCTTTGTTCTCGCTCGGAAATTTCTCTCTGACCGCTAACCTCCATGGGACCAAAACCCTATTAGGAAGCATCCCTTCCTCTTCCATGGCCTTCAGCTTCTCTGATCTAAGCTCATACGCTAGCCAATCGGTGATTAGATCAAATATTTTGGCTAAGTGATGAAAAATCGAAAGAGGATAGATGATTCAAGGGTACGGGCAAAGAGCACTATGGCGGAGAAAGAAGATGAAAGCTTTCTTTGAAAGCGTGAAACCCCGAAGCAACGAACTAAGGGTTTCTCTCCAATTGCAAATAGGAGTTATCTGATCTGAAGCCCAATGCACACAAAACCTTTTAGTTTCGTAGTTAGTTTACCCAACTTTAAAGTGAATAAGAACCGCTTCTTTACTCTTGCTGTTAATGGAGTAGTTTCCCAATTGAAATCCAATCAGAAGAAACTCACATCATAAATTCACTTAAAAGTTCAGGGGCTAGCAGATGATGATTGAATAAATCTCTAAATATGGCTTTAATATTTTATAAAGGTCAAGGGACCCCTATAGTCATAAATCTCTAGAGATTGCTCCTCGAGTACACTGGTCGAAGAAGTAATATGCATGTTGCCAGACCGAATGACTGCTTCGAGATTCTGTGAATTGGTCCCTAACCCAATTCTTGAATATTCCTTCCATATGGTGGATAAAATACGTGCCTCATCCACTCCAAACAACATGACATTTTAGCCCTGAGTCTTTGACAAACAACTACCATGAGGTTGGCTTCCACATTCGTGTCCTACTAATAACAACCAACGATTAGATGTCCTCTCTCTGACAATAACTACCTCCTTGACCATACGCATTGGTTTCGTAAGGCGTCTTCCCCGATGGATAATTTGCATCTCTTCATTGATATTTAAGGGTGGACAAGAGAAGACAGAAGGACAATGAAGCAATTTGATAATACAATTGACATCCCATTCAATTCAGTGCAATTAGGGCTAGTCTCATGCCTTGTAAAAGGTACCCTGTAACCAGTTCATAGTAATAAAAGAGCATCTCTATTCTCTCCCAAGAATTTTAGCCATCTTTCTCATATTATTTCGTAAGATCGGTGACTTGATCATTGACAAATCAACATTTGGGGGCAACTTTGTCATCAAATTCAACAATTATTGAATGTCCCTCCATTACTCGTTTTGTGCAGTGATGAGCGGGACAAGCGATGGCAGTAGAGACAGCGACGACAAAGAAGTTTCCACTAGATCCTTCACATTGTTGGCCTATGCCACCTATGCATGCCTATATGACGTCACGTCTTTGTCATCTAGGCCCCCACCGAGAATTCCTGTGATGACCAGAATTCAATAGGTAGGACTACAATTGGCTAGTGATCAGCAATGCTATGATATGTTCAGGATGCATAGGTCAGTGTTCCATAGCCTGCACAGCACTCTTGTTCCAACTATGGTCTAAAGTCTACTGTAGAAGTTTGCTATAGATAAGCACTTGCATTGTTATTATGGACATGTGGAGCGCCACAGTCTAACAGACATGCTATTAACTATTTCAAGGACTCAACAGGAACTATTAGCAGAAAGTTCTCACACATCCTAAAGCGCGTGAACACATTGCACCTACTGATCCAATACTCTAGGGTGTGCATCCGGGGCTACTACAACAAAGATTCTATCTGCACTTCCGTAACAACATCGAGGCGCTCGATGGGACCCATGTGCAAGTCACGATTCGATTTGAGGAGTGCACTAGGCATTTCAATAGGCATAGGTACGCCAGTCAAAATGTGCTTGTAGTGTGTGATTTTGATGCCCAACTCACTTTTGTGTGCGCTAGATGGCCTAGATCAGTGCACAACACATGGATAAACATTAATGAAATATGGAGACCAGTTTCTGCATCCACCTCTAGGTATGGTGGTTGTATGTACAATCTTTCATGTACTTTTGTACTTATATACCAACACAAGTGACATTTGTCATATGGTTCTCGCTAGCAAGTAATACCTCGTAAACTCGGGGTATCCAAATAGACCAGAATACCTAGCTCCATACAGTAACAAGAAGTACCATATGGCAGAGCTCCAAAATAGCAATCACCCACTAGGGTGCAAGAGGTCTTCAATTTTCATCACTCGTCCTAGCACAACGTCATCGAGTGTGCATTTGGTATGTGCAAAATGAAGTGGTGTATACTGGACAACATTCCTAGCTATGATGCTCAAAGGCAGAATGCAATAATTGTCATGATGATGTCATTGCATAACTTCCTCTTGGACAATGAGTTGCCTAACATAGATTTTGCTAACCTAGGAGGTCAAGACATAGGTAATGCAGGTCATAACGAAGGCAATGTACCACACGGTGCATACGGTGCAGACTCTGCCCACATGGAGATGGTGTGTGTGATCATATTGCAGTGTCTTTGGTGGTTTCACATACGTAGCACTCTAGCAATTTAAATTGTTGTACTATGTACACTATAAATGTCCACGTATCACCTATAATGTTTGTAATCTAATTTGTATGTCAAGGTCGAACCAGTTTAATGTCAGTCATAAATAATTTTACTACTAGTCACAAGTAATTTTACTGTTGGCCAAAATAATTTTACTATCAGTTGCAAGTATTTTACTACTGGTTATAAGTATTTTTACTGCTAACCGCAAGTAGTTTTACTACCAAGTCATCTGTCCGCGCTCAGAAAAGTGCAGTAACCCTAACACAAGTAATTTTACTATCATCCACAAGCAAACTTTTACTGTCATCCACAAGCAATTTTACTACACTATCATAGAAGAATTACTGCTAGGAGAGTTGGGGTAAATAGCGTGTCGTGCTGGGTTAGGCCAGGCCTCGACATGGTACTGTGTGGGCCATACCGTGCCAATATGTCATGCTGAGGTGACGGCCAAAACACGGCACGCTTGGTCAGACCAACCCATTTACTGTTTGTGCCGTGCTATGCCTGGGCCAGGCTAACAATACCATGCCTTGGGAGGCATGATTGGCCTGGCCCATATGGCCCGGTCTAGCTACATATATCCTCCGTGGATATATTCATAGTATAGTATATTGATTTGTACGCATAGAAATTATTTGCCTTGTTGCTTGCTTGCTCTGCTCTACGTTGGCATAGATGGGGTGAACACGTGGAAACAAGTGTGCTAACTTGAAGGACTTGTTCTTCATCTTCACCATCTCTTTATGCTATATAAGGACGTACCAGGGGTGGACCCTTCAAGGCACATGGGTGTTCACTTGAACACCTAATTTTTTTTTTGCAAAAAACCCAGTATGTAGTAAGTATTTTGTACGTATGTACTGATAATTAGGTCAAATCCTTCATATTTGTACCACCCAATGAATTTTAGCCTACTCCAACACCTCCTTCCAAATTAGTCTCACTTATTTGCGGCCTAGCCCAACAACCCAACAAATTTCAGCCCATCTGAGAATTCCTCCACCCCCTCAAGCCCTAACTCCCCCCACTCTCTCTCAAGTCTCAAGCCAAGCGCAAGTGCGACCACAACAGGTGATGGCATGACACGTGATGTGCGGGCTACAATGACCGGCGAGGGATCATGGCAATGCGGCAGGAAGGGTCTTCTTGGAGGTCGAGAAGTGATGTAGGCAAGCGGGGCAACTGATGGCAGCAAGGGAGCAGTGCGGCAATCGAGAGGGAGCACTCTACACTCGATGATGGCCTGGTGGGTCGTCAGGGCCGATGAGATGAGGAGATAGGTCGTGCCCCACACACGGCGCACATCGGCACACAACACGTCAACAGCATCATGGCACACAACACATGTGCATCTCCTATTCCCATGTCTCAAATTCCAAATTCCCAATTCATCAATTTTATTAGTATTGTTTTGAATCGTGATTGTTGAATGAATCGCCGAGTTAAATTGTAATCTTCTCGCTTCCAAGGCAGGAAGGATTGTTGAGTTACATTGCATTTTTAATTATTTTATAATCTCTCTAAATTATTTTAGATATTGATTTTAGTGCGAACAATTTGTATTTTGATTTTTTTTCTATAATGAGCTTTATGTTTTACACTGAACAATTTTTTTTATATAATTTCGAATATCTATCCTGAAAATCTTAGATCCGTCACTAGTATGTACGTACAAACCCAACCTTAGGTCCACATGTATGTATGTATGCGTATATGTATGTATGTATGTTAATGATATGAACAGCCGCTGCACGCGTGAATCCAATTTCGTCTTTGATCTCTTAAAATTCACTATGTGATAGTTCAATTTCATCAAACAAACACGAAGCTTCTACCAGAAATCCACAAGGCTGATACCTGGAATCGATCTTTCAGCTTCCAGATTTGTTTTTGCTCGCATTAAATTTCAGAAGCTGCTACGTCCACGTCATGTGGATGTGGATGCGTGGACCCGAGCCATGCTACTGACGGCAACTACCAAACTTTGCTGGTCCTCGTAACCATGATCACGAACGGCAACTAAGACGCGAGTAGAACTAGGTTAGGTTAATTCGTAACCAGTGCTTCAGTTGTCATAGATTATGAGTTATGGTTTCTCTCGAATAAATAAATAGAATAATTTTTCTGTTGTCTTTTTAAAGTAGTTTATCACGGTAATCTTTTTAAAACAGATTATCGATATTTAATCCGTTTGCACAAGCACTCGCACTAGGACTGAATGAACAGTCGTTTATGGTAAAGCAAAAAAAAAAATCATCACTACAGCTGAAAAAAGAACCCACCCTTGCTTGCCATTCGATGCTTCTGCAAACGAAGCAAGCAGCCAAGCGGTGTACACAAAACAAATGTGCAGATGGAAACTAGACAATATAGATGGAGGCCGGGTGAAAACTGAAAATAGATCGGATATAAATTTTAGTACTGGTCAAACTATATTTGCACCCATGTGTTTCAGACAAATTCTAATATGAATTCAATTATCCCAGATTAAAATATAAATCAGGAAGCATGGATTATCGATTTGAACTGAATTCCTGCTGAATTTGGTTGAATTCAGGCATCCATATAACTTGCACATTGGCTTGATAATAATTCCATAATCTTATATTCTCGTATAAAGCTTGAAAGCGAATAGTGCAAATAAAGCATCATTTTGGGAGAGTAAAATTTAAGCCGAATTCACACGCATATTTCTCAATACCGACTTAATACAAATTCGACTGAAAAGGAAACTACTATTTGCATGAAATATATAAACCATATTCACACCGCATATAACGCTGTGTATTGAAATCACCGTACTAATTTGAGGTTACCCTCCCTCACCGGTTCCTCACGGACACCACCCGAGCGACCACACGCGTCGCTACGGGCGACACTATCACGAGTTCAGTTCCCCTTCCACAAGCCCATTCATCTCTTCCACATCCCCTTCCTCTCTTCTTCAAATTGCTACGGGTGAATTCTTTTGAACCGCAACTTTTACCTTTTGTCTTAAAGTTTTAAAGTTTGACTGTTGATGAGAGAGAGAGTATGGAAAAAGATATACTTACATGCAATTTTGACCGATATAGATGAAGTCAGGATGATGCCTACTACGATCGATTTATAAACTGCACCTTAAAAAGATACTCGGTTTGAAAGTAATTACTACAGAAGCCAAGCTATAAATCCAAAAGAACTCACTGTATTACACTTCAATGCGCCGCCACAATCCGTCCTCATCCACTGCGCATCGCCGTCGTGGCTTCTCGCCAGTAGGATGAAGTGTGCGGGACCCCATCGTGGCTTCTCGCTGGTGGTGGCACCGCGGCCACGGTGACGACAAGGAAGCTAGGGGGTGCATGTAGATGTGCTGCCTAGTTGCTCATTAGTGGCGATAGAGGATTGGCTTCCCAAGTGAAAATATTACGGTCTCTTCTTTTCAGCTTATAATTTATAGTTTCTTTTGAACAAATAATCTAGACGATCTCACTGTTTATTGGAACAATTTTTCGAAACAGTTTATCGATATTTGATTCGTTCGCACAAGCGCTCATACTAGACCCAAAAACTATAAGCCACAGTCATAAACCATTACCACAGCCGAGCCGAGAAGAACCGATGGGTATTTTCTAGTTGAAATTCTTTAGATTGTAAGGGTTCATGGAATTCCTCCAAACCTGAGTTGAATTTTCTTGAACTGCGCTGAAATCCCGTATTCGAGTTGAGATTTCTCTTTTTCGATTTGAAGTTTCACCAAATCGAGTTGAAATTTCTCTTTTTCGATTCGAGTTTGTTTGGTGCGTAAGCTAGTGTAGCATACGCTGGTTGGTTGGCAAATGAGGCGATTCCACCAAAAACGAAGGAACACACGCGCACCGACAAGCAGCCAACCTACACTAAAACCGGTCAAACGCGGATCCAATAAAACAAAAAAAAAAGTCCAAAAAAAATCGGCAGCATGGCGCGCCTCTTCCGCGACTCCCGCGACCTCGCCGCCGCCACCGTTACCACCTCCTCCTCCGCGCAGCCGCTCCCCTCCCCATTCCCCGACCTCGGCGTGCCGCTCTCCGCAGCGGACCTCCGCGCCACCGCCTACGAGCTCCTCGTCGCTGCCTCCCGCGCCACCGGCGGCAAACCACTCACCTACGTCCCCCAGTCCACCTCCACCGCCACCACCCATTACACCACCTCTACATCCTCCAGTTCCACGTCCTCGTCCTCCCCCCAGCTCTCGCTGACGTCGACTGCGACCGGCAAGATGAAGAAGGCGCTCGGGCTCAGGTCCTCGGCGTCGTCCAAGGGCGGGAGGGCGGCGCGGCGGATACCGGCGACGGCGGCGGAGCTGGTGCGGGTGCAGCTGAGGGTGACGGAGCAGGCCGACGCGAGGATCCGGCGTGGGCTGCTCCGCATCGCCGCCGGCCAGGTGGGATCAACGCCTCTTCTTGAAATGTTGCTTCATTCATTTATTTTATTTATTTAAGATTGCTTGTTTTGGTGGCTGTTGCAGCGTCGGTGGGCTATACACTCAGTTTGGGTTAGTGGTATGCGGTTAGTACACTGGTAACTGGTAGTATTGATTGACGAGTGATTTTTTTTTTGTCGGACTTATGGGATCAAATGCATCAAAAGTTGTTTTTTCATGGTTTAGTGGGTTGGTTTGTGGTTGAGATTGCAGTCAAAATGCGGCAGAAGATCGTCTTAGGAAAATGTTTGGTGGTATGGATCCTGTGGTTTTTCTTCTTGTGTGAATAGATCCGAGTGTGCTGCCGCGATCAGTGATGCTAGTGGCTATTGTCTCCTTGGTCTCAGTCCCATTTGTAGTATGTGCTTTGTACTTGAATGTTTGCTTAATTATGATGTTTTCTTGCTTGTATATGTGCTTGTGTGCAGGGTACCAAAACCGGGCGGCTCCGCGGGCTACCGGTTTTACCGGTGGGTACCGGGTTTTCAAAACCCGGCCGGTTTTTTAAAATGTACATTTAAGTTTGTGATTGTATAATGCACTTTCTTGGTTGATTTAAGCCTTTTTGTGCTAGATTACCTATTGTACGAGGCTAAATATGAGCTAAATATGCTTCAAAACATTCTAAATTCAAAAAACAATTTGTACTTTTTCCTGTTTTTACTGGTTTTCTGGTTTTTGGGTGGTAACCCTTCCGGTTACCGGTTCCGAAACATCCCAAATTTAAAATTTTATATTCAAAATTTAACCGGGTTTTCCGGTTACCGGCCGCCGGGCGGTAAACCCCCGGTACCGGGTTTTCTAACCTTGCTTGTGTGTGCTCCAATTATGAGCTGTATGAAGTGCTACTGAGTTGGCAACGGAAAAGAAAGTTTATGTCGGTCTGGGGTTCCACTCTGCATATAAGATGAAATAAAAGAAGCATGTTTTGCTTTGCTTTGAGTGTCCTTCATGCTCTGTTCATGTGATCACTTCCAGTTGTGAGTGTAGATTTGCTAAATATATGCCGTCAAAAAATTATTAAATATATTACTTCAGGTGAGGTGTTCAAATTTCAGTTATTGCGTTTGGCAGTTCTGGTATCTTTTGTTCCATGCAATATATGTGAACTGTGAAGGTAGGGCTGTAAACGAGCCGAGCTCGAGCAAGCTTGGCTTTCCAGGCTCGAGCTCGGCTCTAGTAAGCTCGATAACAGTCAAAATAATTCAAATACACACTAATTTTCAATAATAAGGCAAGCTCGAGTTCGAGTTCGACTCGAGTAAGCTCGGTAAGAATTAATATGTATTACTATTTAAGCTCGAATCGGGACTCGCGAACTATTCGAGCTCGGCTCGGTGAAGCTCGCGAGCTCGAGATCAAGCTCGAGTTCGGCTCGTTTAAAGTTCGAACTGAGCTCGAATCGAGCCTAGAACGAGCCGAACTCGAGTAGCTCGCGAGCTTCGAGCTTTTTCTACAGCCCTATGTGAAGGTGCCTAAATCATTTGGATGTCTTCTTGGCTTGTATTGGCCATTCACTCTGATCAATATTGGTACTTCGCTGTGCTTCTCGGATAGGAAGGCTACAATAACCAGAATAGATGATTAACCAAAATTGGGCGATAGTGTTTTAGTTAAGCCGCAGCCATAAAGAACATGCCTATTAATATATGCACACCTGTGCTAACACCCTAAAATTTAGACACCCAACTTTATATCCAGCTGGTTCTCTAAGATATATTTGGTAACCTTTGTTTCTTGTTTTGTTGTGGCTTTCAGGTCAATGTCTACATGCCAAACGTGAAATGTATGTTTCCCTTTAGACATCCCAGGCCTGAACTGTATGTTTCCCTTTTTTTCCTTTAGATGAAGAAAGTTGTCGGGACATTGTTGTTTGTTCTGTGAAGTAATAAGCTTGTGTGTTGAGTAGTCTATGTTCTAGAGTTAGTGGTAGATGGAGCTCCAATCCAGGTCAGCTTAGATAGAAAGTTCTTTTGCTTTCAGTTTTGCTTTAGTTTGTTGAGTTCTGTTTGCTTTAGTTTGTTAAGCACTTTTGCTTTGGTTTGTTGAGTTCTGTTTTGGCTTTTGAGCCTTTATAATGAACCAAGGAGCAGATGCAATTAGCCCTGCAAATCCTTCGCAAAAACCAGTATCCACTGTCAAAACTAACAGTTGGTATCAGAGCACTCGTTACCTTCTTTGGAGATGTCTTCCTCATCGGGTCGAAGGGCTACTGCTGCGGCTGCAGCTCAGGTGGCGGTGGTTGCCGAAGAGGAGGCGCGCGAGGCGCGCACCACCGCTGCCGAGGCAACAGCGGCGCAGGCAGCAGAGGCGCCGTGGCGCCATGGCGGTGGCGAAGCCACCGCCGCCGCCGCCGCCCTCCGACAACAAGGAAGACCGGAGCGCCACCGCGTCACGGACCCTCACAGGACCACGACCGCCGCGCCGCCATCTCCGCACCGCCGCCGAGGTCGCTCGAGACCGGTTTCGCCATCGCCCAGCCGCGTGATCAAGAGTCCGCGAGGCACCCCATGGCCGATGCTCACCAAGACGAACTACAGCGAGTGGAGTCTGGCCGATGAAAGTGAAGTTGCGTGCCCGCGCTCTGGGATGCCGTTGAGTACGGCGACGCCGAGTTCCATGATGACCGGCCGGCGCCGACGCTTTCTTGCCTCCGCCCCGCCGAGATGGTGCCGCCGATCGCGACAAGCCGACCGTGAAGGAAGCTCGACTCATCGCGGCGCACGAATCGAGCCGACCGTGTCCGCAAGTCCACGCCGCAGGCCGCGGCAGATCGACCGCCGCTTGCTTTCCGCCGGCGAGGACGTGAGACGACTTTGCTCTCCGCTCGCCGCCCGTGCAAGCAATGATCCGCACGGCGACGGCGACATCGACGAGCGTATATGCGGAGAAGTTCTTGCGCATCGCTCCCAAGAAGTACACCCGATCGCCTCTCGATTGAGACCCTTCGATCTCTACTCGCCCATCGAGGAAGTGACGGCAGGCTCAAGGCCGCCGACGATCGTGAAGAGGAGCCTTCGACCGAGCCGCTGCCTTGGGGAAGTCGCTCACCGAGGAGCAATGGCTCGCCCGCCGTAGCGAGAAGAAGAAGGGGAAGGCTCGACCATCCAAGGATCGCCGCCGCGATCGCGCAAGAAGGAAAAATCGGCGCGCCGCGGTGGAAAAGAAGGTGGTGGCGGCGAGAACGGTGCAGCCGCGATGATGTCTGTTCAACTACGCCGCCGTGGTCACCGGGCCGTAGAGCAGGCGACCTGCGCGCGTGCAACGCCCACATGGCCCAAGTGGAGGAGGATGAGGAGCCCACCTTATTTCTCGCCCATGCGAGCCCACTGGGTCCACCGAGACAAAGGGAGGGCACAACCCTAATATCCTCGCCCACACCCGTGTCGCCGCCAACCTTTCCTCGACGGCCCACTTTCTCCACACGACCACCGCAGCGCGCGCGTCTTCCTGGCGACGGCCCGGCGACGACAAGCTCGGCGATGGTACTCGGCAGCCGCGCCACGCACTATATGACCGGTGTGTGGAGCATTTCGCCGACCGATCGGCGCCCGGCACCGCTGTTCGGGCGATGCATCGCGCGGAGATCCGCGGTGTCGGATCCGTCATCTTCGTGGTTAAGACCGGGAGCACAAGCCGCTCCATGGCGTCTACTACATTCCGCGCCCGCACTCCATCATTAGCCTCGCCACCGACGAGGCGGCTCACGCGGAGATCGACCGAGGTGTACTCGGATCGGGATCGACGCGCGCCTCCTCGCCAAGGTCGGGCGTGGGCGCACTCGCTCAGACGTGTTGCACATGGAGGTGGCCCGGCCCCTCTGCCTCGCCGCTCGTCGTGACGACGAGGTCTGGCGCTGGCACGAGCGGTTCGGACATCTCCACTTCGAGGCTCGCGGAAGCCGGGCGCGAAGAGATGGTGCGCAGATGCCCCGGATCGACCACGCCGAACACCGTGTGACACCGCGTGGTGACCAAGCGGCGGCGCCTTTCTCGCCGTGCCATGTACCGCGCGCAGGCGCTCGAGCTCGCCCATGGCGACCAGGCACCCACACACCGGCGACCGGAGGCCGGCGCTACTTGCTTCTCGTGGATGACGCGTCGCGTTCATGTGGGCCGTTCTTCTCGTGGACGGCGGGAGCCGCGACGCCATCAAGCATGTCCAGCCATCGCAGAAGGAGCGCGCCACAAACTCCGAGCGCTACGACCGACAATGGAAAGGAGTTCACCGCACCGAGTTTGCCGCCATCGTGGCCGATGAAGGGATCCAGCCGGCACTACTCGCCCCTACACGCCTCGCAGAATGGTGTGGTCGAACGCCGAACCGCACCGCGGTGGCGACGCGCGCGCTCGCCAAACAGAGGGCATGCCGCCACGCTCGTGAGGCAGCGATGATCGCAGTATCTTCTCAACCGATCGCCGACCAAGAGTCTAGCGTGAAGACCCCGTCACGAGGCCCGGCATGGGCATACGCCGCGGTCGGACATCTTCACACGCTCGGCCGCTCGCATACGCCAAGGAGTCAATCACGCCGGCAAGCCGGATGATCGAGTACGCCGAGTCTTCATTGGCTGCGCGGAAGGCGCTCAAGGGTATCGATCCTGACCCGACAACTGGCGTGTAGCGCGGCGCGCGACGCCGCCGTCGACGACGGCGACGTGGTGGGATCGACCAGGAGACCGGCCGCGACGCAACAACGACGCCGGATGACTTTGTCATCGAAGATGACATGAGGACACCCCGCTGCGCTACCGCACCATCGACGACATACTCGGCGATCAAGCGGTGCCGGGGTATGTGCAGCGCAACATCGACGCCGAGCTACACCTGACCACACCGAGGAGCCCCGCTGCTCGTTGAGGCCGAGAGCGATGCAGCCTGGCGTGCCGCAATGCAGCAGGAGATGGACTCGCCGAGCACAACCATACTTGGGAGCTCGCCGACTGCCGCCGCCACCGCCCAATCACCTTGAAGTGGGTGTTCAAGCTCAAGAAGAATGAGGCGAGAGGTGGTCAAGCACAAGGCAAGGCTTGTCGCCCGGCTTCGCCCAAAGAAGGGATTGACTACGACGACGCATTCGCGCCGCTGGCTCGTGATTGAGTCCATCCGCATCCTCCTCGCCCGCTGCCCAGAGGTGGCGCGTCCATCATATGAACGCCAAGTCGGCGCTCCTAAACGGCGATTTGAAGGAGGAGGTGTATCGCGCGGCGGCCCGGCCGCCATTGCCGGCGAGGAGGCAAGGTGTCGCGATCGCGAAGGCACTCTACGGCCGCAACAAGCACCCCGAGCTTGAACGCCAAGTTGACAAAGACGCCAAGGAGACGGGCTTCCAACAAAGCGCCACGAGGCAAAGAATATATCGCGCGGCAATGGCCGCTCCATCCTCGCCGTGGCGCTCACGCCGACGACCTCGTGATCACCAGCACGGAAGAAATAGAGGTGGAGGCATTCAAGGCTCAAATGAAGGCCACCTTCCAGATGAGTGACCTTGGCCTCCTCGCCACCTCGGCATCGAGGTGCGCCAGGACAACTCCGGCATCTCTCTTCGGCAAGCTCACTACGCCAAGCACGTTGTCGAGATGGGCGGCTTGACGGTGCAACCCGCCCATACTCCAATGGAGGAGCGGCTAAAGCCGAGCCGCTACAAACGAGGCGAGGAGGTCGACGCGACACAAGACGGCGCATTGTCGGCAAACATGCTACCTGGTGCACACCCGGCCGGACTTGGCGTTCGCCGTCGGGTATGTGAGCCGGTTTATGGAGCGGCCGACGATGGAGCACCAGCAGGTCATCAAGCGAATTCTACGCTACGTGGCGGGCACCACCGACTGCGGTCTGCATTATGCGAGGAATCCCGGTGCTACACAGCTCGTCGGCGACGTCGACACGAGCAAGAGCACGAGCGGCACGCTGTTCTTCCTCGGCAACAGTCTCGTGAGCTGGCAATCTCTCAAGCAACGGGTGGTGGCACTGTCAAGTTGTGAAGCTGAGTACATTGCTGCCACCTCTGCCGCGACACAAGCACTTTGGTTGGCTCGGCTGTTGGGCGAACTCCTTGGCAAGGGAGCCGACGCAGTCGAGCTCAAGGTGGACAACAAGTCTGCCCTAGCACTGGCCAAGAATCCCGTCTTCCACGAGAGAAGCAAGCACATCCAGATCAAATACCATTTCATCAGAAATTGTCTGGAAGAAGGGAGCGTGAAGGCTAGCCACATCAACACCGTGGACCAGCTCGCTGATATTCTCACCAAACCTCTCGGCAGGGTGAGGTTCCATGAACTGCGTACGCAAATTGGACTGATTCACATCAAGTCGGAGACTGCACACAAGGCTTAGGGGGAGAAATGAAGTAATAAGCTTGTGTGTTGAGTAGTCTATGTTCTAGAGTTAGTGGTAGATGGAGCTCCAATCCAGGTCAGCTTAGATAGAAAGTTCTTTTGCTTTCAGTTTTGCTTTAGTTTGTTGAGTTCTGTTTGCTTTAGTTTGTTAAGCACTTTTGCTTTGGTTTGTTGAGTTCTGTTTTGGCTTTTGAGCCTTTATAATGAACCAAGGAGCAGATGCAATTAGCACTGCAAATCCTTCGCAAAAACCAGTCTCCACTGTCAAAACTAACATTCTGAAATTGCCATGTTTCAGCAAGCACTTTACTTGGGGAAGTGAATTACTTGAGAGTACTACTGACTGGTATAGTTGAGCCACCGTCAGTTATAGTGCTGCACTTGTTCATGTAGAACTTTAGCGAACCATTTATGTTTTGTATAAATAGAGTTTGAACTTTAGATTTAATTTCACCTTCTGTTTTCCTTGAAACAGCTTGGTAGACGTGCAGAATCTATGGTTTTGCCCTTAGAGTTCCTGCAGCAGTTTAAAGCATGGGATTTCCCTGATCCCCAAGAGTATGAGGCCTGGCAGTTTAGGAACTTGAAGTTTCTTGAGGCTGGTTTGTTGGTTCACCCACTTGTTCCATTAAACAAATCAGACATTTCTGCACAGCGACTGCGGCAGATAATACATGGAGCATATGATATGCCCCTTGAAACTGGGAAGAACTCTGAATCCATGCAGGTGTTGCGCAGCGCTGTCATGTCCCTTGCTGGCAGATCCCTTGGTGGAAGTTCTGATGAATGTCACTGGGCAGATGGCTTTCCCTTGAATCTCCATATCTACCAAATGTTGGTAGAAGCTTGCTTTGATAGTGAGGATGGTACTGTGGTTGATGAGATTGATGAAGTGATGGAGTTGCTGAAGAAGACTTGGGTTATTCTTGGAATTAATCAGATGGTTCACAACCTCTGCTTTACTTGGGCATTGTTCAACCATTTTGTTATGTCAAGCCATGTAGATATTGAGTTGCTTTCTGCTGCAGAACATCAGTTAGCTGAAGTTGTAAAAGATGCGAAAACTACAAAAGATCCAGATTACTGTGACATATTGAGCTCCACTATAAGCTTGATAATGGGTTGGACAGAGAAAAGACTGCTTGCTTATCATGAAACTTTCAATACTAGTAATATTGATTCAATGCAAGGTATTGTCTCAATAGGAGTCTCAACTGCGAAGATTCTTGTTGAAGATATATCCCATGAATACCGTCGGAGAAGGAAAGAAGAGACTGATGTAGTACGCAGCAGGATAGAAACCTATATACGGTCCTCACTCCATACTGCTTTTGCTCAAGTAAGTTCCACTTAGTATATTTGTTGTGCTTGGTTCTTTCACCCATTAAGGACAAATAATGCAAAGTTCATGCTTTTTTTGTTTTGTTTTGTTTCATTATTGTCACCATTTTCTCTGTATCACCATGTGTGGGATTTGTTTAAAGATGCCTGCAAACTTGGACACTGCTGGTAACTATCTGATTTTTTTTCTCAACTAAGATATTTACCTGTTTATTTATAGTTTTAGGGAAGTGCTACAAAATGCTAGATCTTAATATTGACCTTTCAACACTTGTACCAATGCTTATGTGTGTTATGTCTTTCGATTCTGTTGATTTGTGCAGAAAATGGAAGAGGCGGATTCGAAGCGATCATCAAGGAAACCTATGCCAGTTCTGTCAATCCTTGCAAAGGATATTGGTGACCTTGCTACCAAGGAGAGAAATATGTACAGTCCAATACTGAAGAAATGGCACCCACTTGCTTCAGGTGTTGCGGTTACAACCCTTCATTCTTGTTTTGGGAATGAGCTGAAGCAATTTATAGCTGGCCTTACAGAGCTGACACCAGACGCAGCTCAAGTGCTTAAGGCGGCTAACAAGTTAGAGAAGGATCTGATTAATATTGCTGTTGAAGATTCTGTGGATAGTGATGACGGAGGCAAGTCGTTGATCAGAGAGATGTCACCTTATGAAGCTGAAAATGCAATTGCTAATCTGGTGAAAACATGGGTAAAAGAACAAGTGGACAGACTTAAAGGATGGGCTGACCAGAATTTACAGCAGGAGGTGATCTTTCGTTCTTTACTCATACCCTACCTTTTTAGCACAGCAGTAACCTCCACAATTTAGTATTGTTTTAAGCCTTCCACAGTGTTATCCATTGATTTAGTACTGCCTCAAGTTCACAAAAACAAGTCGTTTTGGATAACGACACGGTCCTCAAAATGCAACTTTGACCACTAATTACTATTGTGATATATTTGTAAAACCCAACAAAATTATAATATTATGAAAGTACTTTTGAGACGAATCTACATAAATGATTTTCATATATCTAATATAAATATTTAAAAAGATATCGATAGCCAAAGTTTTCAAAGTTTGACTGCACGTATTCCAAAATGACTTGTTTTTGTGAATTGGAGAGAGTATGTGGTGACCTTTCACACTGTTATCCATTAATCATAATCGTTGCAGCATTTCATAGTTCTATTCATGGTGGTATGAGATTAGATTAGTCTATTTCACCACCTGATGCAACTACTATTGCTGTACTTTAATATGGACAATAGAAAGTGCATTTTCCTTGGTGGTAAACATTGCATGCTTCATCTTCTTGACATGTGTCAATTGTCATCAACAACAAACCCCAAATATGTGATGCATTTCACCCACTACTTATTACACGTCCATTTTTTTATTGTGGTGCTAATATCTGACTCAAAGTGACTAGCAATATATGCATTCTCAATGGTCTGTGAGAAAGCTGATATCAATTAAATCCCGAGAGCTATATCACAGTATTTTGTGCAATGCTTTAGTCTAAATTCAAATATAAAAACTATTCCACTAATTTGGTGAATTGGAATGCAGACATGGAATCCAAAGGCTAACAGAGAGAGCTTTGCTCCTTCTTCTGTGGAGATGCTGCAGAAAATTGGTGTGATTTTAGATGCGTTTTTTAAGTTGCCCATAACAATGCATTCTACTCTGCTTCCTCATCTAACAGCTGGGCTTGATAGAAGTCTACAGTACTACGTCTCTAAAGCAAAATCTGGCTGTGGTAAGTATGAAGGCGAAGGCATTTTTCGCGTACAATATAAGCATGGTGAATTCATTTTGTATTGATTCACAGGAACCCGGAGTACTCTTATTCCCCAACTACCTCATTTAACGAGATGCGATGTTGGATCCAAATTATTCAAGAAAAAGGAAAAGCCGCAGGCTCTTATGAAGCGCGGATCACAAGTTGGATCGGCCAATGGAAATGTTGCCTCTAGTCTTCCTGAACTCTGTGTACGAATAAATACACTCTATTACATCCGAACTGAATTGGAGAACCTGGTGAAGATGGTGAAAACATGCTTGCGAAACGTTGAATCAGCTCAGCCTGATATCACAGATGGACTGAACATCAACTTCGAGCTCTCTCAGGCAGCTTGCCAAGAAGGCATCCGACAGCTGTGTGAGACAACTGCATACAAGTTGGTATTCAGTGATCTGAGTCATGTTCTTTTAGACACGCTGTATGTGGGTGGCACTTCATCAAACAATGTGGAACCTTTGTTGAGAGAGCTTGACCCTATCCTTAGGATGATATGTGGCATAGTGCACAATGGGGTGCGGAACCGTCTGATAACTGCCTGGATGAAAGGCACCTTCGATGGCTTCCTGTTGGTGCTTCTAGCTGGTGGACCTACACGCGCTTTCACCCTTCAGGACTCTCAGATAATAGAGAACGATTTCAAAGCCCTCAGAGGACTGTATTTGGCAAATGGTCATGGTCTGCCAGAGGAATTAGTTGACAAGGCATCCTCAGAGTTGAAGCACATTCTGCCACTCCTACGGACAGACACAGAAACCCTCATCGAGCGGTTCAAGCAAACAATTTCTCAATCTTATGGATCTCCAACCAAATCTAAGTTCCCAATGCCTCCCGTACCCGCCCAGTGGAGCCCAGATAACCCCAACACTATCCTGCGAGTTTTGTGCTACCGGAATGATGAGGCGGCCACAAAGTTCCTCAAGGAAACATACAATCTCCCAAAGAAGCTTTGATTTCTGTAAGAGCTTGCATCCTATGTATATTTGAGCTCATAAAATTTGTGTTGAATTGTGTGATTATGATGCCTCCTTGCGAAGAATTACCTCGTCGGAATGTGGCAGATTCATGGATGCAGACAGGAGGTTTGATTCTGGGAGTTCATCCACGGCTCCACGCTGATCTAAGATACAGTGTTCTTTGAGTTTGTGGGTTTTACAGCTTGGTTTGATGTTGTTTCCTCAGGCAAGCTGTTTTTGCTGACCCTGGCGTTTGTGTGCGTGTCAGCTTGTCTGTGATTATATTGGAACATAGTCTATACTCGTCTGTGAATAGGCCCTATATGACACAGTGCTCGGCATCTGTATATTTGCGAGTGGTTAACTGTTTTGTAGAATTGAATATAGAGGAAAAGTTGACATGTTTGTGTACCTATAATATCCTTGTGATTAGCAATGTGATGTTTGAGATCGTTGTAATGCATGTGCGCTTTCACATCATCAGTTCCTTATTCCTAGCTCGGAAGTATTTCGGATTACTGACGCAACACAGCCGGTACTAAACCATTATGTACGTCGACAGCAAACTCTTAATTCACTTGTACTCTAAAAAAACATATATCTATCAAGAAACGCATTACTTGATTGTTTCATGCAACAGCCTGTCCATCCATCTACAAGAGACCACAGAGAGTATAGCAGAACCAATCTCCAGCGCATTCGTTGAGTAGATTACAAGAACAGGAGCCATATGAGGATTTTCTCTCTTTGCGAGCCCCAACAGATCGCACTCTGCCTCCATCACCTGCGAAATTGGTCAAGCAAGCATTTGTAGAGCACAGCAAGCGGGGGCATGCCTCTTCATCACTCATCAGTTGCTGCTGCTAGCTGGAAGGTAGTACTGGTGACAACCCAGTACTCCGAGCAGGACCACGAGCGCAGCGGCCAACGCTGCAGCAGGTGCAGCCCACGACCAGTATAACTGGGATTTCTCCCTCTTCAGGGCCGCCGTCGGGAGCGGGGCCTTGGTTTTCGTCACCGTGCTTCTGTGCCGGACATTCTTCTTCTGTTCTTTCTTCGCCGGTGGTGGAGCTGACAACACTTCCTCCTTGACTTCGGCTTCCGCTGCTTCGTCAGACTTGGCATCAGATTCAGCTGCCTCCTCAGACTCAGCATCCACGCCTAGTGCAGCCTTCTTCTTGGCCTTCTTCTCCGTCTCCTGAAACAGTCGATTGCCTGGATAATTATATAGCACTGTAATAGAGATTTAGCTAAGATCACAGACAAGACTCTTCTCGGCTTCTTTTTGCGCTCGCGCTGCCGCCTTCATTGCTTGTTTCTCAGCCTGCTTCCTCTTCCTTTCCAGTGCCAGCTTGATCTTTTCTATCTCTTCCTGTCTTTTAATTTCTTTCAACTTTGCTTCATCTGCTACTTCTCAACCTATGATAAGAGTGAAACAAACATTTCTCATGAAGCCAAAGTCAAATTGCAAAAGGAAACAAGAAGTATTTCGTAGGCAATTGCAAACCTCATTCTGGCGGAGCTGTTGCAGAGCTTCTACTTCACTTGGAAGGACGCATTCTGAATCAGAAAAGCATGCAGCGGATACCATCAACAAAATGCCCGTGTTGTTATACTCAATATAATAACAAAAAGTTTTACTGACATAGACATTGAAGATAAAGTAAAGTTAAAAGCAGTTTTGATATAAAATATGGGGAAGATATATGGTGCACAAGCTTTTGGTTAGGTATCAAATCAACACGAAAAGTTTTGAAAAAAAATTGTAAGTACGCTTCTGGAATTATTCTACTTATATATTTTAAGTTCAAATTCATTCAACATTGAGGGTAACAAAAATGAGAAAATTCTGACAAATGATAAATCAAAAAGAAAAGGACACATGTTATTATTCACAGCAAACTTTTCCTTTTTGTTTTTCCAGCAAGTAATAAGCAGATGTTGTTATATGTCCAGATGCTTACATCCCTTTTTTAGTTTTCTTTTGGCTGTATGAAATGTGTAGAACTTACATTTTAAGATTTAAACAAAAATTTGGGATGCTCTTCGAGCTGCATCAGAGGCTGATATAGCCCTCGCACAAGCAATAGTGGACAGTGCAGGCATAATTGTTTCAAGCTCGGGCATGACTCTGTTACGATGAAAGAGGTCTGAGCGATCTGATTCTAATTCACATGTCACTCCTTCGATCTGTCTATTTCTTGAGTTCGATTTATTTGTTATGAATATTGTATGTATTGATATGAGACCCAAAGGATCATATATATAGGAGAGTACAAGAGATATAAGGAAACAAATAAGAGTCCTATTCTATCTCTAATACCTTATCTCTAATACCCTTAACACCCCCCCACAAATGCAAGGCGTATGCAATAGCATTGCATTTGAAAAAGGGTTAATACTAAAACAAAAAATATCCAACATCCGAGTCGTGATAAAGTCGTCGTTGCGTGCAGTCGTCGAATAAATCACAAATCAAGCCAAGAGGAATAGATAGAAGCATGACGGCACGATCGGCTCGAGACGGCAGCGCGCAGCGCACAAGAAGCGCAACGGAGGCGCAGCGGTGTAAGAGCGCAGCGCGCAATGCACAAGAAGCGCAACGGAGGCGCGGTGCAAAAGAAACGCGGCGACGCAATGCACAATAAGCGCAACGGAGGCGCGGTGCAAAAGAAGCGCGGCGGCATCATAAAGACTTCTACGATCTGCAGCGGCTCAAGGAAAAGAGCAGCGACTGCTATGCAAAAGAAAATTCCTACACTGCTATGACTGACAATAAATTTGTGGACTCGCACGGCTTAAACGAACGAAAAATCAGAAACTACGGATTTTGGATGGACGCGACGGAAGACTCACGAAAAATAACCGACTAAAAGACGAACAGTAAAATGCTCAACCGAGCCGCCGTTAAAAGTCAAGCCGCCGTCAAAAGCCATCTCTCCTCTCCCGTCTCATAACCCCCTCCCCTCTGTCTCTAACGCCTCCTCCCTCACTCCCGTCCCCAATCTCTCACTCTTCTCCAGCCTCTCACCCATCTCGTCTCTCTCTGCCGGAGGAGGGAGAAGGCGGAGGCGGCCGGAAGTGGGCGGAGTGGACCAGATCCGGGGCGGCGAGGCCGGCACGGGGGAGGCGGCGCCCGCGCGGCCGGCAGGCAGCGCGCCACCGGACGGGCGGGGAGAGCGGATCCGGCCGAAGCGGCGTGAAGGCGGCGCGGCGCGGCGATCGGTGGCGGCGGCGCCCGCGCGGCGCCGGAGGCGCTGAGCGACGGCGCGCCAACCGGGCGGGCGAGGCCGGCACGGGGAGGCGGCGTCCGGCGCGGAGGCGGCGGACGGGCGGACGGCGGATCCGCGCAGAGGAGGCCGGACCGAGGCGCAATGATCCGACTTGGCGGCGTGCATCTAGGGTTCGGCGGCGGCGGCGCGAAGACAGAGCGGAGCGCGCGGCGCGTGGAGGCCGCCGGGGAACGCCGCTCTGAGCGGCGGCGCGACGAGACCGAAGAAGATGGCCCGGATCCGGCGCGCGCGAGCCGGGAGGAGCTGGATCCGACAGAGTCGGCGACGGTGGCCTGACGGCGGTCTCGGGCGGCACGGCAGAGCAGAGTCGGCGACGGCGAGGAGGCAGGACGGCGAGGAGGCAACGCCTGGATCGCGAGCTCTGGTGTGAGCGACGACGGCCGCGTGCGACAGTCGGCGACTTGGAGATGGCCGGAGGAGGCCCGGAGAAGGCCGGATCCGCCCGGATCTGGGGCAGGCGGCGGTCGGCGCGGCCGGTGCAGAGGCGGTCCTTGAGATGGCCGCCCCCGGGAGAGGAGATCGATTCTCCCGGGGACAGCAGCAGCGGAAGTAGATCTAGGTTAGGTTTTCAACCTAAGCTCTGATACCATGTTATGAATATTGTATGTATTGATATGAGACCCAAAGGATCATATATATAGGAGAGTACAAGAGATATAAGGAAACAAATAAGAGTCCTATTCTATCTCTAATACCTTATCTCTAATACCCTTAACATTATTAACCTGAGCTTTTAACCTTTCAGGTGCCAAGTACGGAGTGCCTAACTATGTCCTGAGTGAACCAACCAACCTAATCTAGAAAAGCTAAAGAGTAATAGTGGACTAGTCATATGTCCATGCGTTGCAACAGAAACTCATACTCTAATTTCCATGCAATATGCACTAACCGTATCTTAATTATACTATTCACTTGAGTGTGTAATCATCGAGTATTCAAATTGTTAGAGTTTGTGATCTTATTTTCAGTTTAGAGGTCAAAGTCGTAGTCAAGTCAGAAGTCGTGGTTGTAACAAAATCGGAAGTCGTAATCGAAGTCGTGTACGAGTAAGACTTTGTTGTAGTCGGAGTTGGCGTCATAGTCGTAGTCGGAGTTTGAATCGTAGTCGAGTTTGCTTCGTGATCGAAGAGTCGGGTATAAAAGCAGAACATGGTCTCGAGTTGAGGCACCACCGAGTTGAGGCGATGTAGTCGTAGATGAGGTGCCGAGTAGAGGACGACCGATGTGGTCGTAGGCGGTTGGTGTGATTGCAAAGGAGAGGGGCGATCGGCGTGGTCGTAGGCGGTCGGTGTGATTGCAGAGCAGGGGCGACCGGTGTGGTCATGACGATCGGTGTAATCACAGAAGAGAGAGGCGATCGGTGTGGTCGAAGTGGTGGCGACCATTCCTGAAAGAGAGAGGCACAGAAAGAGCAGGGAGAAGAAGAAGAGACACCAGGAGGAGAAGAAGAAGATCCAAAGGCAGAAGATCGAATAGCACGTGCACATCTCTCTTTGTGCACAACCACCTCAATCTTGAGGACTTAGCAAGATGCACAGGGGGCAATCCTAATCCTAGCCATCATGTTCTCGTGACTCCTCCTAAGAGTTTCTAGCATTTCCTTATATTTCTCCCCCACTTCAGCACACAAAGAACAATCAGATTGTGGCTTCTCTAGTAAATTCTTAGTTAGCTTCACACATTTTTTTATCCAATGCAACTAATTCAGATTTTAGTTTTTCACATTTATTGCATGGTGAGTTAACAGGAGCCTTAGAAGCGTATTGAGCCATTTTCTTGTTTTGATCACACATATTTTGAAATTGTTTAGAAACAGATTCAAGTTCAGCAGTTAATTTAGGGCAATTGACATAAGAAACAATAGACTCAAGCAAAGCAGCTTTCATTTCAGCAATTTTATGATCTGCCTTCTTTAAGTTAATCTTCAAATTATTGCGACTTTCACAAGTTTTAGACAGATCCAGAAGCATAGTGTAAAGACTTCTAAAAGCATTGTCCTTATCCTCATAATGAGATGCAAGATATAGTCTCAACAATACCAGATAAAATAGATGCTACTCTAGTCATCTCTATCTCAGCTAGCAGACTAACATTCTTCACCTTAAGCAAGTCAAGTTCAGTAAGCACACTATCATGAGAGGTCCTTAACTTCTCCATATCATTCAGCAAAGAAGTGCAAACATCGCAATCATCATGGGAGGGAGCAGATCTAAGTGAAGTAAGCTCCTATGACAATCTCTCTACTTTCTTCTCTAGGTCACCACACCTAGCTCTAGATCTAACATAAAATTTTTCTAGTTTAAGAAATACATCGTTGAGCTGGTCGTAGGAAGGACCTACCTCATCGGAGTCAATGTAGAGATCGCATCGCTGATGTCGGTCTCATTGGCCATGAAGCACATGCCGATGAAGTCGTCGCCGTCCTTGGTGTCCTTGTCTTGGTCATCCTTGCCGTCGTCGTTGCTCCATCCTTCTATGTAGCTGAAGTTGATGTCGTCGAAGGTGGTGAGGACGCGATGGAAGAGCTTCTTGGTTTTGCCAAGATTGCGGTACTTCTTCTCTTTGTCTTGGGCACGAGCTGGGGGCTTCTTGTTGCGGTTCTTGCTGATGTAGTCGTTCTTACTTACGCCGCCGTAGTCGTTCTTACCTTTCTCCAGCTTGGGGTAATTTGCTCAAATGTGATTGGGGCCACCACACTCAAAACAAATCACTGGCCCTCCTCTCTTTCTCTCCCTAACCCTCTTGTAAGCATGTGAAAACTTTCTGGCTAAGAGAGCTAGTTCATTCTCTGGAAGCTGCTCAATTTGATCATCACTTATTTCACAGAGCAGCTACGTAAAAGCCGTAAGCACCATCGAAGATGCTCCGAGGCGTAATCGATCGGTGATCAAAGCCATCGACTGTGATTTCGACTTGCGAGAGATAATGTCAATCTCATGAGTCTTGAGATATGAGTACAACGCATCAAGAGTCAAAGTCGAGAGGTCTGTCATGTCCTTGATGGTGATCACTTTCAACTCCCAAACTCGCGAGTCTAAAGCAGAAAGCATTTGATGAGCATTGTCCGAGTCAGGGTGTGTGAAACCAACTGCTTGGAGGTTACTCAAAATCTTGTGAAATCTGGCAAAGCACTCATCTAAGGATTCACCAGTGAACATCTTAAACTTGTTGTACTCTCGCTTGTATTGGTCCTGTCGTACAGTCTTGATTTGAGTAGTGCCCTCATGGTATGCATCGAGAGTTACTCAAATGTTATAGGCTGACGAAAGATGAGAAATGCGATCAAACTCGTTTCTGCTAAGACCTTTGATAATGATGTTCCTTACCCTAGCATTTGCCTCCACATCTAGCGTATTCACCGTTGTGATGTGCTCATCAGCAGGAACAACAAACCGAGTTTTTACCTTCCTCCAGATTGCATAGCCCTGAGCCTGTATGTAAGACTCTATTCTACTCTTCCAAAAGGGATAGTCGATCCTATCGAAGAGAGGGGGCTTGGTGGAATCCTTGTTTGTTGCCATGGCTCCAAAGACTAGTTAAGATCTATAGCAAAGAGCTAACCGACTCTGATACCACTTGTAAGATCGAACAAGCAACAGAGGGGGTGAATGGTGCCTTCAAACCCCCCCCCCCAAGTATTTACACAACCCTTTTTCTTCAATAGCTACAGAGCTATGAAGTTAGGGATTGAAAGCTCATTGAAAATTAAGAGTACAAACCAAAACAGAGAGTTAACAGACACGGCCGAAAACAGACAGAGCGATCGAAACTTTCCTACGTGGTCGAAAGACTCTCTGCCGTGATCGAAATAAGTGATATGTGGTCTGGTACTTGACCATAGTCGAAACCAACTAACTCATGAATCCGGTCAACGTACCAGACAAAGATTGCACTGACTTCAACTACAAACGACCACAAAAACCAGAAGACAAGAAGAAAGACGTGGTCGTAAACGAAACAGAGGAACCAGTGAGGTGCACGACCACCAGGCCAAGAACTCAAAGAACTTTCGACTTATGGAACAAAAGGCCAAGAAACTTTGCACACATAAAGATGAAGATATCAAGAGGTTGCACTGACTTTTAATTGAAAGATTAGCAACAAACAAGAGATCTCTCCTAGAAATAGCGGAGAAGGCCTATGACCATGTCTGAGAGAAAGAGGAACTGCGACCAGACATTGCTCTCGGGAATAGACTAGCCAAAATGGCTTTGAGGATGATTCCCAGTTCAGCGCAGATCAAATCCTGAGCAACCCGAAAGGAAACAAACTCTCAGAAATAAGAGAAGAGAAGGGAAGATGGAACAGAGAAAATACACTCAAGACATGCAAGCATCAATCAGATAAAACAACTCAAATAGAAGCACAGAGATGAATGATTGCATTCATGGAGGTTTCTACAGCCACTCCATCCAGAAGAACCAAGAGCACAAGCGCTCCAACACAGAACAGAACTCACACAATAACAGAAAATAAAACCCCAGAACACACACCTCCCCCTGGTGCTCTATCCTCCTATTTATAGCCTTCAGTAGTGGGGGGTAACCCGTTAACCCCAACTAACACTGGGTTTTAGTACGCACACACCCACGACAACCTGCTAATCACAGTCAGACAACAGTTGCTTTAGCAGTGCTTTAGCCAGAGAGCAGTTTCCATTGCAGGCTTTGAGCATTTCTCCAAAATGCCCCTCCTGCACCTTCCCGGAAACTTCCTGTTTGCTTGCCGCCCACGCTCGCAACCACCTGGTAGCCTTCGTCATCTTCGGCTTCTCCCGATCGTTCTAGACCTCAACACCACCTGTGTCTAGTCCCGATCATCCACGCCTCACCACGACTTAGCTCCAAAGTCCTGCAAACACCATAGAGAAGCAAAACATCACATAGCACCGCACAAAACACTAAGATCATAAATCTGCATCAGAAGTATGTACTCAGAAATCACCCCAGCTGGTCGTGAACCACTTATGACTGATCGAATGCATAAGACATGAAAAGCTCATAGCCTACGACCACATGGCAAGTTGATACGACCACCCAGAAGACGGTACGACCATGAGAACAGAGGCTATGACCATCGCTAGTAGCCTTTGACCACACACAAGGCCGCTACACTATCGCTACCACAAGCTACGACCTCTCCAAGCTGATCGCAACCACTTCCGACCGCTAAGATAGTCGTTACGACTTGCCAGAGCTGATCGCAACCACTTCCGACCACGTTCAATGCTTTCTATCGTGATCGAAGCGCCTTCCGACCACGTACAGCGTGGTCGAACAACCAACGTGGTCGAAACCTGTTTTCAACTACCGACCGCGGACAACGTGGCTGAACAACCAACGTGGTCGAAACTTGCTTTCGACTACCGATCACGGACAACATGGTCGAATGATCAACGTGGTCGAAACTCGCTTTCAACTACTGACCGCGGACAACGTGGTCGAAACCCGTTTTCGACTACCGACCGCGGACATCATGGTCAAAACCGTTTTCGACTACCGACCGCGAACAACCAACTAAGGCCGGTCGACGCTTCCGACTTCCAACCACGTCCAGTTGACGCTTCTGACTTCCAACCACAGCCAGTTGACGCTTTCGACTTTCGACCACGGCCAGTTGAGGCGTTCGACTTCCGAAAGTGGTCGTAAACCCGTCTGTTAACTTCCGACCATGGATAACGTGGTCGTAAACCCGTCTGTTGACTTCCGACCACGGATAACTTGGTCGTAAACCTTCCAGCCGACCATGACGACCCACAACGTGGTCATAAACGGTTTGCCGACCACTCGCTAGGGCTTACGACTTTGCAGAAACAACACAATCTTCAAAAACCAAACTAAATCTTTATAAAACAAGAGTCAATTACTCATCACAAACGTGGAGTCACCTCCACATAGTCTCTCAAAAACACTCCTTAACTGGCTAGTCCTTCAGTTAAAAACTTTTTTTCTCCTATTCTGGGGCTTTTTTGCACTATTTTCCTTTTGTGGTTGTACATCAACATTTTGTTCTTTTATTAGTATAAATGCAGCAGGAGACCGTCCTACTGTTTACCGGTCAAAGAGAAAAAATGGAATGAAACAGCACTGAAAGAATGTGGCTCCAAATCTGATTATTTTTTTCATACAACATGATACGCACAAATGTAAACTGACTGAACTGAATTCAACAAAGAGAACAACAGATTGCCCTACTCTCTTTATCCTCATCAGAACACATCTGTAATGACTGCTTATTGTTATACGAGAGGTCGCATGTTTGAGCCCCAAAAAAATAGTACAATTTCAAATTTGATGAGGATACAATTCGTCAACCCGAAGCAGTTGGGCAACGACAATACTGTCTTGAACTACAGGGTGAAAATTGGATTTGCAATTCAATCTTGTTGCTGCAATTCGACCTCTGCAAATCTACATCACAGTATTCCATGCACTGAAACTGCGCAATACATTGCCCTGTTCTTGTAGGCCTGCCTCCTATGCATCATACTTGCAGATGTTCTCGAATCCCATGTACTCGTTTCGTGCGATCTTGTCGATCATGTTGGAGATGCCGACTCCGCCTGAAGATCACAAAGGTTGTGTTGGCGAAGTTGGATTGAAAGCATGGAATATGAACGATGGCAATTAGGGGGATGAAACTGGTACCTAGAGAAATTGCGCTGACAAAGATCATGAAGGACAATATGAAGATGATGAGTGATGCGCGCCCTAACCAATTGATTAGCTTCCTTACGATATGCTGGCCGATGATTGCGGCGAAGAATGCTACAACGGTGAAGAAAAGAGCTGCAAAAATTTCAAAGAGAAACTGATTAGTACATAGTTTTGATGAGAGTGAGAGTGTGTGTGTGTGTGTGAGAGAGAGAGAGAGAGAGAGAGAGAGAGAGAGAGAGAACCATATGGCACAGGGAACCGGTTTAAGAGGTAGTATTCAACAACGGACATGGAAGATGAGAACATCATTGCAAAGGTGGCTGTAGCACTTGAGACCTGAGATAGTTTAAGGGGTTAACAAACAGTAGCATATGGGAAAAATAGCCGAAAGGAAAACTATGAGTATACCCTCAAATCGTTGCCAAATGAAGGACTGATAATACTAGCCTAGTTCGAGGAGCTCTCCCGGGAAGCCTGGCTAGAGTGAGGACGTCTCACTTAGCCGGTCCAGGTTCAAGCCCTCACCAAAACTAGAAGGCAAAGCCAGGGGTCGTCTCTCCCCTTGGTCTCTTTCTTTTTATAATACTGGCCCAGGACTCCAGGAGCCCTATCAAACTTAACTAAATTACTCGAGGACACGATCAGATAACTGAAGCAATGCATTAGTACAGTCTACAGACCAGTGATGTTTACAAGTTATGAGATAACACGGAAGTTACCAGCTACAGGGTGAGGCACCATGGTTGAAACATAAGTTCTTGAGATACACAAACAAAGAGTTTACCTGCGGAGGGATGCCAAGCTCCAAGAAGAGAGGCCCCATGATGAAACCCCCACCAAGGCCAAGCAGACCGCCGACAACACCAGCAGTCATGCCGAAAAAACAGTATACCAATAGCTGATGAAATTTCAGGTTGGTCTCCTCATTTCCCTTTGATGATATCACCCTCCTCCCCTGCATCAAACCTAGTCCTTCGTACATGGTCACCCCAACTGACACCGGGATCTACATATCCAACATGTAAAGAGATCGTATTATCATAACATGGGTTTCATGGGATGATGGTAATACCAAGAAGTACGATCTCCATATGGATGATATATAACGACAATATTCATGTTTTTGTTGCAATGGAAATCCAAATCGAAAAAAATTCAACACATAACCAGAATAATGTGAAACTTAAAAGCAGTCAAATTATAGGAATGACATATTCAGGCAGTTTACATAGTCCATGACATGAAAAGCTCCTCAAATCCCAAAACTATCTCAGTTATCAATCTATGCTCTATTGTTATGGAGTGGGGCCTTTTGGGCTGATGGCTTATGGCTTAATTATTTGAATTCTGGCTGTTCGCGAGAGGCAGTACGTAAAGAAAAATAGTTACATGCGATTTTGGCCGATACAGCTGAACTCAATACACTTTTTATTACAATTTTCCTATTGACCATGTCTTGAAAAACGCACCGTTTAAAAGCTAGTTACTATAAATAGTACAAGTATAGGCCAACTTTAAGCCTAAAAGAACCCGGCCAATATTGAGGTGAGGTAAGGCAGTAAAAGTACCTGGAGTAAATTCAAAACCCAGTACCACGTGGAGCAAGTTGGCATGTAGTTCTGCAAACATGAAAGAACCAACATAAGCTGGATGTTACTGTCAATAATACTATTTCTTGGAATGCAATTCCATATAAAATATCTTCCTTTGCAGTATCAGTTGCCTATTGTTTTGGGGGTAATGCTGATTCCACACTTATTATGGATTAGGTGGGGAAAACCGGAAACATATAAGTAAACAGCATCAAATTCTAAAAAGGAGTCTTCCAAAAATAATCTAAAAATGAAGAATTGAATGTAAGTTGACATATCTACACAAACCAACTGATCAATATAAACTAAAAAATTTAGATATACGCTCCTGGCAATCATGTAATAATTTCAACTTGCAGTTAAATTGCTCACCTTAGTGACCTGAAGCACAAGGAATGCTACCCAAACGAAGGCAAGGATGCCAAACTCCTTCCAGCAAACATTTCCCCAAATGGACAGCTGCAGCGACAGGCAAACTCTAGTCTTACCGTCCTTCAAATAATTGCTACCAAGGACAGGGAATGCAAAGCTCATCAATTCATGTTTACCGCTTCATCTGACGGGGTTTTTGTCTCAGCTGCAGCATCAGGTCCTGTAGGCAGTGGTGTATACTCCGATTCTTCACCTGATAGATAAAGAAAATATAAGCAACAGTTTCTGCATATCGTGAAAAAGGGTAATTGGGTTGTCTCACTCACTGGTTTGCTCTGATCGTTTTGCTGCCTCCTGAAATGAGTGACCAGAAAAGACCTTATCAGCATAATTGTAATATGAATGAAGGAAACGAAGATAAAATATTACCCTTTTGATTATTGTCTCTTTCTTCCATGTCTCAATACCCTTCAGAAAAGATTTAGTCGAAGTACCTAGAATTTAATTTGGAAATGCTGAAGTCAACTAAAATCAGTAGGATAAACCATTGTTGCAAATTTTGTTCAAATGTGAGTACCTAGGAAGAGGATGATCAAGAGAACTGTGACCAGCCAATCCGGGAATATAACATTGAAAATGACACCAATGCTGATCCCGAGCATGAGCATAGGCTGGATGAGCAGGGCTAGATCATAGTCGATCACTGGCATGTCCAAAGTAGGATGTTTCAGCTTGAGGTTGTAGTACACGGTTGACACAGCTGCCCCCATGATCATACCTGACCCAAAGAGTATACTAATGTCAATAACAATCATGAACCTAACAAACCTTGCACAAATATGCTTGTCATGATTTTGCTGTTTTCAATATATTTTTATTGTGCTAAACGTTAAGAGATTCAAATCCATGTGTAATAAATGGATTAAGTTACAAAATCTCTATGCTTTCTCAGACAGTTTGACACTAGATATGTATCTTGCATTTCAAATTACAAAATGCTTCTATATGCACAAGTCTCGAGTACAGAACTGCATGTTTTTTTACTGGCACTTTTACATCGTAGTGCAGGAGCAGTACACTCCAATCTTCCATGTTTCGATTTCACACTGATATTTTGACTCTTCTAGAACTTTTTCATTTTCTATATTTCCCATTTTCAGACAGACCATTCTTCTAGAAAATAGTTCACCATCAATGGACCATCTATTTTTGTGAGTATGGTAATGTTGTGTGCTTGTCATATGCACAGTTCAATATAATAAATGTAACACAAGTAAAATAAGACTTATGCGAACAGTCATGCTAACTACATGTATTTTCAAAATTAGCAACTTTAAAAACTGGCAATATTTTTGTAGAACATAAATATGAAATAAAGCATATTACATCATTCTGAAATGTTTAAGCCATCAGAGATATAAATCACCAAAAATGTTAACAAGTCAAAAATACTAGAAATTAGTTACAAATACGAAATCGAATTCTTGTACATTCCAGTATGACTGATGCTGGTTCTGAGAGTTGCAGGCAAGACAAAAACTAAACAGATTCATTTTGTAGAAAAGGTACTTGTTTGAAAACATATACACAAGGCTCCCATTTTTCCACGTTTCACTTTTTTTAAAAGGTACAGAACAACAGCAACAAAAGGACAGGCATGGCATTACAAAAAGGCGCAAACTAATGCGCACATGAGGCTATTATTAGAAGCTAGAACACCATGTACAAAATAACACAATAAATCAATACGTAGTACTAACACGAACCATTCCTTCGAAAATTCCGTTAAATCAATACGTAGAACATGAGGCATTCCTTTCAGAGCATGCATACAAGCAAGAACAAAATTCCGTTTTAGAGAACATGCAAAAGCTTTGTGTGCCTTTGTATTAAGCAGGGAAACAAAGAATCTAGCAAAGTCAAAAAAAACAAAAAAATTAAGCCCTCACATTTCGATATCGCTGTCGATGACTTTGCATCAAAGCCAATGATCAATGTCAGCATTGGGACGAAGATCCCACCGCCACCGACTCCACCTACGCTCCCAAACGCAGCTCCGAAGAATCCAATGAGCGACCCCAGCACAATTTGCCATCCGAATTCCATAGGCTACAAAATAAAACGTCCACATAACTCACCAAATTAACACAGTATAGCTATAAAAATTTACAATAATTCATACATCAAAGAAAGAAGTGCAGCATGGGCCACAACTATTTTCATTTTTTTACTATTTCGAGAGAGAGAGAGAGAGAGAGAGAGAGAGAGAGAGAGAGATGGACCACAACCATCAAAATCAACAAAAATACATCTTTTTACAACTAAGACTACTATTTTTACTAGACAACAGGTTAATTCCATGAGAACAGAGTTAAGGAAACTCGATTCAGTAATATATGTTTTAACCCAAACTCTCGGATAAAATTGGTAATAACAGAACTCTAAATCCAGTAGAAAAATTCCAGACTCCAGAGTTCCAAACCAAGTAATAATCCAAGCAAGTATGGCACACACTCCGGTGAAGCAAACATATACTACCACAGGTATACGAACAGAATGTTTACTAAAAGGGAAAAAACAAATACACCTCCAAATTAACAGAAGAGAAGGCTTTATATTGTTAATTACCGGCCACACGTGGTGGTAGGAGGTCTCATCACTCTGCCACAGGAAGTTGGCCACCTTGCGCAGGTAGCTCACCTCCTCCGGCGCCGCCACGACGCCGGCGAACGAGATGCCCCTGTCGGCAGCGACGGCGACGGCGGCGGCGGCGGCGTAGGCCACGCCCAGCGCCGCGGCGGCGTGCCACAATTTCCTCCCCATTTCGCGTCCCAAACCGCTCTTCTTGTCCCTCCCCCTCCACACGGGAACCCAAGAGAGGCGCGAAAAGGCGGCGAATTTAACACTTCGCTGCTGTTTCGGACTGCGAAAACGTACAAAGATTGCGAGTTTGTGATGGTGTTTCTACTCTTCTTGGCGTGTGCGGAGCCGAAGGAAAGAACCGCGGGAACAGCGGCTTCGTCGTTGGTTTTGAAGGCGATTCAGAGGGCGGGGAGGGGGGGAGGAAGGCTTGAGCGTGGTGGGATTGGGACGAGCGGCGTTGGTGCGGAGGGAAGGAGAGCCGGAGGGGGAGAAGACAGGTGGAGAATGGAGATGATGACGGCTGTGGCAAGGGAACGGCCAACATCATGGCAGAACTCGGAGGCAAATTTAATAAGGTGATCGGTTGGGCTGTGACTTATGACTTATTTTATTGTAGCTAACTAAAATTATACTGTAGCTGAAGGTGGCTTATTTGGTATAATTAAATTTTAAAAATTTTAAAAATATAAAAATGGGTTAGCCCATCACATGTAATGCAAACGAATACAGGAAAAAAAGAACCGTAAAAAAACTAAAAAATCAAAAAAAGACAAGATTTAGGAACAGTGGAAAATAAGCTAGAAGCTGAAATCGAAATGATCGGGGTTAGAGGAGAGGTAAATTTGACAAGTAGCCCCTTAATAACCATGATATTGTAGCAACAGCTCGAATTTTCTCGATTACTCCCTCTGCTCTGCTGTCTGCTCCAGAAAAGATGCGCTTTTCCCCTCCTTTTTTTCTTGTCGACCAAATGTTTCGAATTTTAGTTCTTCGTTTCTCTGTGAATATCTAGGCTAGTAAATGTACAAGGGATATTATTAACGGATAAAATGCTCTTATGGTAATGTTAACTTTACAACTTTTACGTATTATTAACAGCCAAAGTTGCACCTGAAGACCGAGCCAAGTAAAAGGCTTCCTTTCTGAAGCAGAGGCCAGAGGATGTAGGGCCTGTTTGGCAGGCAACAAGTCGGCCGGTTTTTCACAGCCGCTACAGTATCTAATTTTTAAACGGAGTATTTTCTCAAGACGGGGTCTACAAGTTAAATGTAGTACATGTTAAAAACCAAAATCGCAAATGAGTATCGATCTTTCCGTAATCTGTACCATAAACAGCCAAAATTTAAAAATTTCAGCCAAAAGTCATAAGCCGCAGCAAAAAAGAACAGGCCCGTACTTATTACGGCCCTATTCTTTTCAGCTTCTAAAAGCTGCTTTTCGACTTTTCTACAGTAATTAGTTTTTAAATGAAGTATTTTTTTAAAGATAGGGTCTACTAGTTAATTATAGTACATACTTTACTGATTTCATTTAGATTGGTAAAAACTACACGTGAGTTTCTGTTACTCTGTAATCTCTCGTACAAACAGCCTAAAAGCCATAAACCGTAGCCAAAAGCCATAAGCCGTAGCCAAAAAGAACAGGCCCTACGTCACTCTGTGTGATTTGGTAAATATAAATTATACATGTACCAGGTTTATTAAACCACTTTGATGGTGCAGTGTCGGTTGCGGATCTACCCTGCTACAGATCAACAGGACACGATCCCCTTACGGCCTTGCTGCTCATGTGACTTTCCAACTCCACCGACTCTTGTTTAAACAGGGCAAGTTGAGGTAGAAAAAAAATGCCAGTTCTGACCAGATCGGTTTAGAACGATTTTACATGCTTTATCTACGTTCTAGCGAGCTAAGCACGATCAAGTTGAGCCTTAAGCTCCTACTTGTTTGGCCAAGCATCCTAGGACTGGATTTTAATAACCATACATGATACACGCCTCAATTCAAGCCTGGAGTTCGCTTGGCTGCAAGTTATGACACTTGTAATTAGTGCAACAATATTGGGAAAAATGAGATATATTATCCGCATTGACTCTATCTTGTAATCGCGAAAAAAAATAACACAACACAATAATTGGTTCTTTTTAACGAATTAGAACATTTGTAAGCTGTATACAATTAATTATCACGAAACGGTGATAGTCCAAGGGTTCCTTTGCACGGATATAAAGGGTGCGCTCTTTTTAATTGTAACTTATAGCTACGGCTGATGATTTTAGTTCTAGCTCGAACGCTCTGGTGAATGAATCGAATGCCAATAAGTCACATCAAAAAACCTGTTCCGATAAGCTGTTTCAAATAAGAGACGAAAAAATTATTCTGTTTATTTATTCAAGAATAGTTATAAGCTAAAAAAATAAGGCCACATGAGAGCATAGGTCCTCGCAAAGCACAACTTTAGTCATTAGCCATCTGTGGGAACTGGTGGCAAGTGAACAATTAAATCCTTGGAGCAGAGCTTTTTTTCCTTAATTTGTTTACAGTGTCTCTTCTGTTTGTTATGTGTTTTTATGTTCGAAACAACGGGGAAAGACTTAAGTAGGAATTTCAGAATTTAAAAAGAAACAGACAAACAGTGCAGTTCCTGCATGGACTCTATGTTTTCACGTTAGAAATGGGGATGAAAGGGAGTTGGCAGGGGCAGAGTTCTTTTCTACTTATAATTTATGGATTATTTATATTACAGTAACTAATTTTTAAATAGTATATTTTTAAGACAAGGTCAACAGAAATATTGTAGTAAAAAGTGTACTAAGTTCAGCTGTACCAGCCAAAATTGCATGCGACTATTTTTCTCTGCGTACTGACTCTCGCGAACAGTCAAAATTCAAAAATTTAAACCATAAACCATAAATCATAACCCAAAAGAACCCACAATGAATGTACAGTACTGCTCAACTTGGCTTTTTGGTGGCTTATGACTTTTTTCATTGTATCTGGCTTGTTTTGCACTGTAGCTGCTGGTAGTTTTTTGGCATAATTAAATTTAAAAATAAAAAATTAGGCTAGCCTATTATAGATAATGCAAAGGAATATACGGAAAAGATAAAAAAAAGTCTAAAAACCCAAAAAACAAGGAATAGTAAATTAGAAACAAAAAGGTTGAAGCTGAACCCGAAACGTGATTAATTCCCCACTGAAGCTGAACCCGAAACGTGACTAATTCCCCACCCAAGTTCAAGTCATCTTCAAGCTCAGATTTACACGTCTTTCTTCTTTTTAATGAAAGCACAGATTTACACGTCTTTCTTCTTTTTAATGAAAGCATACCTAATTCCTCTCAGATATTGTCATTTTTTAAATGGGCACTAATTAATGTCATGTTGTTATTCAGTAAAGTGGTTGAATACGTAAGAATTTGTCTCTCTTTTGTTTGTGGCAATTGCTTCGGACTGTTACATCAGGTTAATTATCTTGAGAGTTTGAATAAGCCAATTGTGATAAGATTAAATCGTCAGCACCCAATCATGCAAAACAGGAAGCCAAAATAGGCTTTCATTTCCAAGAGCCAACCAACAGCTGATGGTGTGTGCGTTGTCTACTGCTGGTGTAACAAAGCCACCATTAGAACTGTACAACGTTGAATTATGGCCAGAGCTAGCCGATGAAACGGGATTCTTTCGGTGACTGATTCCAAATGCAACACGCTGATTAATCGCAATTTTGCACGAAACCTAGATGTGCATTTGCACTCAATGATAGTGGTAGTTTCGTTTGTTAGTACTTCTCTTCTTGGAAAAAAAAATATGTATACTCAGGAGCGCGTATATATGCTCCTAGACAACTAGTGCGATAAGCACTTATGTTGTAGAGTAATAAGTAGTCGCGCAAATCAGAAAACTCATGTACTCTATATATTTGCACAAAAACATTCAGGATTAATTCTGACCTATTTGATATGACTGTGGTTTACAGTTTTTAGTTGAAATTTTTAAATTTTAATTATTTATGACAGAGATTACGGAGAAAGATACTATACATATGTTGGGCTTTTAACGTGTACTTTAATTAACTTGTAGATCCTATCTTGCTCCGTTTGAAAGTTAGGTACTGTAGCAAAAATCAAAAGCTATTTTAGAAGCCGTTTAAGAACATGCCTCTAGTTGATTAGATACTCTACATTTATATAATATACGATATGTTTAGAACATAGAGATTTCAAACAAGAATACTACGCAAAATGGTATAATTTCCCGCTCGAGCCCTAAGATTGGCTCATAGAACACTTGCCATATCTGGTAAGGTATTTTTTATACTACGATGGTACTCCAGTAAGGCCCTGTTTGGCACAGCTTAGCTTCACTAGTGAAACTGTTTTTTTTGTTTCAGCTTCACGAGCAGTTTCACTGATGAAGCTAAATCTGTTTTGGAAAACTGTTTGGCAAAACAGCTTCACCAACAGCTTCATGCATGGCTGAGAGAGGGCAATTGTCCAAGATGCCCATGTCTACCTGACTTGTTCTAATATTTGGAGTTGTATGTTTGTATATGGTCATATGAATTAAAAAATAATATATTTGAATGAGTATGAATTAAAACATTAAAATAAAAAATAATAAAAAATTAAAATCATTAGGAAGCAATATTCGTGCCTTGTTTATGTTTCGTGAACGGGAGAGGTGAACGGGATGGACTAGTGGCAAATGCGTATAATTTTGGTGAACCAGAGGCGCTTGGTTCCTGGGGATCATGGCTGAGGAGAGAGTCATGAAAAGCTACTTTTTCAGCTTCACCTCTCCCCATTCCTTTGTGAGAGCAGAAAAAAAGGAGCTTCACCCATGAAGCTGTTTGCAAAAAGGGTGTTTGGCAAAAAAACAGCTCACAACAGCTCATGAAGCTGTTGGTGAAGCGGTTGGGCCTAAGTAAAGGTCACTAGATAGCTTTTGAGGAAGAAGCTGCCAAAGGAACTAGACCAGACCACCAACAAACAAAATACACAGAGCCTGCTAATTAAATTACTACATGGGAATTAATCGCTATGCTCTGACCACCAACAAAATACACATGCCAATTAAATTACATGGGATTAACAGCTATGCTCGTGTATGTACGCAAGTAGTAAATCATCTGGTTGCGAATTACGAATGTACGCAAGCGTAGAAAGAAGACGGCTTCTGCAGCTGAAGCTTTGGTCGCCATCAGTACTCGTCATCGCTCGCCCTGGGACGTTTTGTCTGAAGAGACACGTCCGCACCGGAAAGCTACGCGCTTTTTGCGAGCCTCACATGCACATGTCTCACGCGCGCATGTGCGCTTGTCTCTATCCTTTGTACGGTGACCCAGACGTGCTAAGAGTTGGACTCGTGCGTGCATGTGTGTAGTGGTGTGTGCTGTGCAGCCCCTATAAATCGAAGAAAAAGGCATAACACACTTTTTATCTGTGCAAATGAGCTTGTGTCGAAATAAAATACCTTAACCTCCCAAGCAGACGCTCTGCCTTCACATTCAAATGAGAGAGGCGTATAGTAAGGTGACATCCTCTTTCTATGACTGGCAGATCATTTTCTTGTTAGATTATCGTTTATACTTTGTTTCGAATAAATAAATAGAACGGTTTTTTTGCTGTTTTTTAGAAACAGCTTATTGAGACAGTCTTTTCGAAACAGATTATCTGCTAATTGTTATTATGTTTATTCACACAAGAACTTACGCTAGAGTTAAAAGTCATCAGACACAGCAAAAGGAAACCGTTATTGCGGCTCACACAGTATTTTGCTACATTACCAAGGTGCTGCAGCAATTTCTCATCAGTACTTGCTGCAATGTATTTCTTGATTTTGATGATCGCTTTTCGATCAGACGGCTTGGAAGCCGAAAGGAACCATGACATTTGTTCCTAAGGCGTCCTTGGTGCAGCTCATTTGGGCTGAAAAAAGTGACTTATGGCTAAAATTTTACTGTACCTGGTTAAAATTGCACTGTAGCTGATGGTGGCTTATTTAGCGTAATTAAATTTTAAAAAATATTAAAAAAAACATGTTAGCCTATCACAGACAATGCAAATGAATACAAAAAAGGGGAAAGCAAAAAAGTCAAAAAAAATTAAAAATAATAAAAATAAGCTAAAAGTTCAATGCGGCGTCTTAGCCTCACTCACATCTCAGATCACACGGTTCACGGGTTGTACGGCACGTCGTCTGCGCATGTATTGACAGTTGGTTCACGGGTGCCGAAGCCAGCAAGTAGCTAGAACAATACTACAGCTCAGGCACTGTAGGTTCACGGCCGTACGCTACAGGCTACAGCTCGATCTGTGAGAGCTGATCGCCTGATCGGACAAATGAGAATGTACACGTACTGCTGCATGTCTTCCACATGCAATCCTTCAGCTCTATCCCAGGTCCTTTTGCACCTTAGTACGTAAATTCCTCTAGTTTTTACCTTGTCATTTTGCGGCGATTTCTTTTTGGACGACTTGAAAGAGGGCGTGATCGTTTTAGCTTCAGCTTCTGGTTTCTGCCTTATTTTTCACTATTTATAAATTTCATCTTTTTTTAAACTTTTGGCTTTTTATTGAGCTTTTTTACCGGTTCTTTTTTTCCGTATTTATTTGTATTATACGTAATGGGCTAACATATTTTTTATATTTTTTAAATTTAATTATTGTAAATAAGCCTCTATTAGCTACAGTGTTTTTTTCAACCAGCTACAGTGCTTTTCAGTCATAAGCCATTAAAAAAAGCCAAAATGATCACCAAAGGTTTTTTAGGGGTCAATCTCTGCGACCTAAGTTCCAACCTAGGAGTCTTGGCCCATGCATGCATGCCTAAGTTGCCTGTTACAAATAGCATAGATCAAACAAAGCTATAAAACATTCTTGGGGCATGCGCAAAAAGTATATTCTTGGTCCCAACATTATCCTCTCTTTAGTTACAACGATGGATATATACACGAACAACATAACGCAACGTGCGCGCATGTGTGACCAAGAATGAACTGGCGACCTTATAAAGAGCGGGCATATGTTTTTCAAAAGGAAATGCTCACATGTATTTGTAAATGAAGGTAGGTATACAAAAGAGCGTGGACGGCGTTGAACCCCGTATCTCCACTAATCGCCCGCCACTCAACTATGTCCTTGTTCATGTTGAACATCTAGTCAATTTTCGGCATGTTTTAATTAAGAAATTCAGCATATAAAACATGACATAAACATGCATGAGTGATCTATGAACGAAGTATTCATATTCGCTAACGAACAAGCTAACAAAAGCACCTATTAACATGTTCAAAGCGCACGAATCAAATACATCGTAAAAGTTTCAGATATACCTCGGCGGGCCGTATCGGAGACACCAGAGACGCCGTTACCATCGATCGACATGATGGCCTATTCGATGTAGTCGATCGAGGCGTGATGCGGGGCGAAGCTTGCGGGAAGATGTTCACGGTGCGATTCAAATGAACGATCCACCACCGAAGTAGACGTCGCAGATTGAGTAGTCGCGCCGATGCGCTCCCAAAAACTGATCGCCCGCCTACCCGCGGTACACAAACGGACGGAGCTTGAGGCCTACTCGCCCGTAAACTTGCGCGCAAGGTTCTGGATCGAGATGACAGAGCAACAACAAAAACAGAACCACCGAATCGTTTCTCCCTTCCTTTCCCGTATGGAGTAGAGAGTCTTTTGTAACAGCAAAAACGAAGAGGCCAGAGTAACTACAGCCATTACCTCGGAAGTAACCGCAGTCATAATCCACTGGTAACTGCACCGTTACTGCCAGCCACTCGTTAATGCTAGTTACTGCGAGTCGTTTCGATTTTCAAATAGATAAAGAAAAACGCGTCCGCACTCCGACACGCTGCATACAGACAAGACACGCACCGCACGCACACGCGCGGCGTGGCGTGGCGAGGCGAGCGAGCGAGCGAGTGCGCGCGTGTATTGGCTCTCTCCAATTCCACAAGGGGGTTACCACGCTCCACCTTTTAAAGTGGTGTAACTCCCATTCAATTCTCCATATGGGACTAAACAATTTTCTACCTAGCATTAGTTGTGGGCCTAGGAATTTCATTTGATTAATTGCTAAATTAAAATGGGCCAATCCCAATTAATCCAACAATCCCACCAAATTTCAAGGCACACGAGAAATGCTCTCGATTCTCTTGTTGTTTGATATACCGGTGTTTCGATGGAGACTTAAGTTGAACATCCACCTAGGAAAGGAGTTACACTCATCCACAACCAACAATGGACTATGCCTTGAATTGACAGTTTTGTGCGAATAAGCTTTACCCAATTCCTTTACTAGTACTAGGTCGCCTAAAGCATCCCCTCGGTTGGAGCGTATAAGTCATACTCCAAGCCTATTCATGAGTATCTAGAGATCACCCAAATCTCATAGATGTGACCAGAATCGAACTCATATAGGTGTGTTCTTTTTAGATGTCCTGTAGGCCGACATCTCTGCTTTAAAAGCCACTTGGATCACATTAAGGTAAAAACCAACCTGCCATACGAGAATAGAGAAGCGCATCATCAAGAAATGAGCCCTGTAAAGGTCTCTCCTCCCGACCAACCAACGGCTTGTTTCACCATCCTACTTCACGGGATCTCCGATCACATAGAACAGTTACCACCGTGGTATGACTCATGTGGGTCTCGTGCCCATCTCACTCGATGCACTATCTGTCACATTACGTGATAAACCCTTTGTAAATTGGTCTGCCGATTCTTAATCGCTCGACATAGTCCAGTGCTATAACTCCGAGTTTTTCAGCTTTCGGCGGACTTCAACCGCCTCTTAACATGCCTAGATGACTTCATGTTGTCCTTAGAACTGTTCACCTTGATAATTACAAATCGATTATCACAGTTCATCAGATAGCCGTATCGGTTTTTCAACCACCGCAGATCCATAAGGAGTTCACGGCCACTCACCTCAACAATGGCGGTATCTAACGCCGTGAGTTCGCTTCCATTGTTGACCTCGTTAAGATGGTCCGCTTGCAAGACTTCCAGAAACAAAGACCACCTCCAAGTGTGAACACATATCCACTCGTGGCTTTTATCTCATCAAGATCGAGATCCAGTTTGAATCACTATATCCCTCCGGTACCTTTGGGTACCCAAATAGTGAATGCCATAGCTCACGCTTGCCTTTAGATAGCGCATCACTCTCTCAAGAGCACGCCAATGATCATCTCCGGATTTGAAACAAACCGGCTTAGCTTGCTCACAAGAAACGAGATGTCGTGCCTCGTAGCACTAGCTAAATACATCAATGAGCCAATGATCCGGGAGTATCTCAATTGATCCCTTGTTATTCTTCGCTTTTCCTCAATAACACACTAGGATCATAAGGAGTAGAAGCGGTTTGCAATCACTATAACCAAAGCGACTCAAGACCTTATCCACATAGTGGGATTGCACGAGTGTAACCCCACCATCACCTTCTCTCAGTAGCTTAATGTTAAGAATCACATCAGCCACTCCCAAATCTTTCATCTCAAAGTTCTTGGACAGAAAGTCCTTGACCTCCTCAATCACATTGAGGTTGGTCCCAAAAATCAGTATGTCATCAACATACAAGCACAAGATCACTCCTTCTCCCACACCATAGCGATAGTACACACATTTGTCAGCTTCATTCACAACAAAGCCAGCAGATGTCAAAGTTTTGTCGAACTTCTCATGCCATTGCTTAGGTGATTGCTTTAGGCCATACAAAGACTTTAACAACTTGCACACCTTTCCTTCTTGACCTTGTACCACAAACCCGTCTGGCTGATCCATATAGATCTCCTCCTCCAACTCTCCATTTAGGAAAGCTGTCTTAACGTCCATTTGATGAACGAGAAGACCATGAGAGGCAGCCAGGCAAGTAGTACTCGAATTGTGGTCGATCAGACAACAGTGAATAAGTATCAAATAAGTCCTCGCCTTCTTTCGGTATAACCCTTGGCCACAAGCCTTGCCTTGTACTTTTCAATTGTACCATCAGCCTAAACTTTTCTTGAAAATCCATTTACATCCTACAGGTTTACACCCATAAGGACGGTCAACGACCTCTCAAGTTCCATTAGACATAATAGAGTCCATCTCACTCCGTACTGCTTCCTTCCAATAGTCAGCGTCAGGAGAAGAATATGCCTCTTCCATGGTTCTTGGAGTGTCATCCACGAGATATACAATGAAATCATCACTAAAAGACTTTGCAATCCTCTGTCTCTTACTCTTTCGAGTAACTTCATTGTTATCCTCTTCAGGATTTTTCATAGGCGTTTCCTCAACATGTTCTATCGGCACAAAGGAATCAAGCGAAATTATAGGTTCTTGACTAGATGAGCTAGGTACATCACATTTCATAGGAAATTCATTCTCAAAAAATGTAGCGTCTCTAGACTCTATGATTGTACCAACACGCATGTCAGGTACTCCAGTTTTTATAATTAAGAACCTATAACCCACGCTGTGCATAGCATAACCAAGATATACACAATCTACGGTTTTTGGTCCAAGTTTGCGCTTCTTGACAATTGGCACGTTAACTTTGGCCAAACATCCCCAGGTGCGCAAGTATGAGAGAGTCAACTTCTTCTTTTCCCATTCCTCGAATGGTGTTACTTCTTTATTCTTTGTAGGAACTCTATTCAGGACATGACACGCGGTCAATATAGCCTCACCCCACCATTCCTTAGAAAGTCCCGCAGTGTCTAACATGGCGTTAACCAAATCGCTTAGAGTGCGATTCTTTCTTTCGGCAACCCCGCTTGACTCGGGAGAATAGGAGGCGCCCTCTCATGAATAATTCCATGTTCCTCGCAGAATAAAGTAAACTCATTTGAAAAATACTCTTCCCCACGATCGACCTTACCCGCTTGATTTTCCTCTCAAGTTGGTTTTCTACCTCACTTTATAGATCTTAAAGTAATCCAACGCTTCATTTTTGTTTTAATAAGTACACGTAGCAAAATCTAGTGCAATCATCTATAAGCGTCATGAAGTATTTCTTTCCACCTTTAGTCAACACGCCATTCATCTCGCATAAATCGAATGAATGAGTTCTAACGGTGCCAAATTCCTCGCCTCTTTGTCTGCCTTGTGAGGCTTGCGAGGTTGTTTCGATTGAACACACGCATGGCACTTAGAACCTTTGACCAAAGTGAATTTCGGATTAAACTCATATTAGCTAAGCGCGTCATACACCCAAAATTAACATGACAAAGTCGTGAATGCCAAACATTAGACTCCTCATCATTATTACACACATGGTTCACAATTTTATTACAGAATCCATCAAAGAAAAACGGAACAAACCTCCGCTCTCATAGCCTTTACCAACAAATGTTCCATACTTAGACACGACACATTTATTGGACTCAAAAGCAAGCCTAAAACCATCTCTACATAGTAGAGATCCGCTAACGAGATTCTTCTTTATGGAGGGACATGCTGCACGTTCTTCAACCGCACGGTCTTTCCCGGTAAACTTCAGATCGACCGTACCAACACCATGAACAGCTGCATGCGAACCGCTCCCCATCAACAAGGAGCAACCTCGACCGACCTGATAAGATGAAAACAAGGAAATATCAGCACAAACATGAATATTAGCACCAGTGTCAACCCACCACTCAGGTGATTGACAAATAGAAAGAACTATAGGTAAATAATTACCGTACTCGATGTTCCTCCAAATCACTAATAACCATGTTGGCGGACTTCTTCGCTTATCCTTACGGCCTGGACAATCCTTAGCCCAATGGCGAATCACCGCACACAAAGCAAACGCCCTTTCCTTTGCCTTTTTCTTAAACTCAGAGTAGCCTTGGGCTTGACAAAGGCTTATTTTTCTTTTGTTGTGGAAAGCTCGAGGATTCTTTTTCTCGCACCAAATTGGCGCTAGAACCTCCTCAAGAACAACTTTCTTGCCACGAGTATCTTTTGCCTCGCCTTCTCTTCAACACCAAGAGTGCCAATGAGATCGTAACACGAACTCCCGCTCTTGTGCTTTAGAGAAGTAGCAAAATCCGACCAAGAGGGTGGTAACTTGGCGATAATACCGCCACCACAAACTTGTCCCAGAATCGCACTTATTGTTCTCAAGCTCCTTTGCCGCGCTGAATCTCATGAGCTTGCTCTACTACGTAATCGGTCATCGACCATCTTGTAGTCATAGAACTGCTCCATGACATACAGCTCACTGCCAGCATCGAAAACTCCGAACTTGGCCTCAAGTGCATTCCACATATCTTTGCCCATAGGCAAATGCATGTATACATCCACAATGTTATCCACCAGTATGTTGACAAGTGCACCTTGAAAAAAGTTATCCGCTACATTGAACTTGTGTTCATCCTCATCAGACAGAGGCTCAGCGGGCTTTCCTTGTGCAACATGAAAACATTCCATGGCAGTAAACCACGGATCGCGCGTGCACGCCATCTCTTAAAATTTGAACCATCAAACGGAGGGTGTGGCTTAAGCGACGCAGCAAAGCCAACTACCAAAAGACCTATCAAGTTTTTGGATTGTTGAACATCTAGTCAATTTTCGCATGTTTTAATCAAGAAATTCAGCATATAAAACATGACATAAACATGCATGAGTGATCTATGAACGAAGTATTCATATTCGCTAACGAACAAGCTAACAAAAGCACCTATTAACATGTTCAAAGCGCACGAATCAAATACATCGTAAAAGTTTTCAGATATACCCTCGGCGGGGCGATATCGGAGACACCGAGGCGCCGTTACCATCGATCGACATGATGGCCTATTCGATGTAGTCGATCGAGGCGTGATGCGGGACGGCTTGATGCAGAAGATGTTCGCGATGCGATTCAATGAACGATCCACCACCGTGAAGTAGACGTCGCAGATTGAGTAGTCGCGCCGATGCGCTCCCCAAAACTTGATCGCCCGCCTACCCGTGCAGGTACACAAACGGACGGAGCCGAGGCCTACTCATCCGTAAACTTGTGCGCGCAAGGTTACGGGTCGAGATGATAGAGAGCGAAGAACAAAAACAGAACCACCGAATCGTTTCTCCCTTCCTTTCCGTATGGAGTAGAGAGTCTTTTGTAACAAAAAAAACGAAGAGGCGAGTAATCGCAGCCATTACCTCGGAAGTAACCGCAGCCATAATCCACCGTAATCGCACTGCATCGCCACCACTCGTTAATGCTAGTTATCGCGAGTCCTTTCGATTTTCGAATAGATAAAGAAAACGCGCCGCACTCCGACACGCTGCTGCGCGTCGCGACACGCACACGCACCGCACCGCACCGCACGGCGCGGCGTGGCACGGCGAGGCGAGCGAGCGAGCGAGCGCGCGCGTTTATTGGCTCTCTCCAATTCCACAAGGGGGTTACCACGTTCCACCTTTTAAAGTGGTGTAACTCCCATTCAATTCTCCATATGGGACTAAACAATTTTCTACCTAGCATTAGTTGTGGGCCTAGGAATTTTATTTGATTAATTGCTAAATTAAAATGGGCCAATCCCAATTAATCCAACAGTTCATAGTATTGATTTCTGTTTAGAAAAATCAAAAGCCAATACGAATATCTGACTTTTTAAAGCAGCTTCTTCACTCTTCTTACTACCATCTAACTCCGGAGATAAGACAGGAATCACGGATATATCACGCGCCCCACTATGCTGCTCTCATCACGTGCACATATTTCTCCCTCACTTTTTCCACTACTCGTCCCCTCTTTTTAAAAGCCACTTCTTTCAGCCACTACTATTTATTTTCAATCAAAAGTCACAGCCAAAAACCATCAGCAAAAACCAATACAAATATCCTCTACATGAGACCAATAACATTAATGGCGAGGTTCAAAAGAGGAAAGACTTGCGATGGGTACCTAGGCATCAGAGGCCAGTGTACTAAATAACGTTTATAGCGGCCGCAATTGCGGTAGTAGCGGGCCAGTGCTTTCAAGGAGAAGTAGCGATGGAAAACAGCGCTCGCGAATCTTGTGGCCACAATTGTGGATGTCAAGCCGATATAGCGGTCGCAATTGTGGATTTCAGGTCTAAATAGTGGCCACAATTGTGAATGTTAGGATGATATAGTGATGGTTAGTTTCATTTATCTCTACTGATTTATTTTGGAATCCCATGTTGTACCTTTGTTTGTTTGTAGTTTAATTTAGCACCATATTTTACTACATTTCATCATCCTGTCATTAATTACAGTGAGCAGTAGTCTGCACATTTCTAGATGGGAGCAGTAGAGAGACACCCATTCTTGTTTGTGTGCACTGTGGCCAACATTTCTGCATGGCATTTCTTTTGTTTTTGTGCGATCTTGTTTGTGTGGGCAACATTCTAATATTGGTAGATTGCATTGCAATAGAGAGACCCATATTCTAATATTTTTCATGATGTTGGATGTCTTGATATGTGAAGAATTGAATACGAAAAGACGAGGAGTTATGATGCTGTGAATTAAAATAGACTTCATAATAAGCTGAAAATAACACGGCACACAGGGTTTGTTTATGTGCATAAGAAACAATATCCTACACGATGCAACAAACGGAAGAACTCGTATAATACATATGCATCTTTTTGGAATGGAAATAAATTCAACCTTTGGGGAACTAGTACGGAACGGCCAGACCTACTGCGTGAATCGAGGCTATTTTTTCTTCCTTACGAGCTCAGTATTGAACTCCTCGGTGCCATCTTTCGCCTTGGCCGCCATTTCCCTCTTTTTCTCGCGCTCCCTCTCGCGAGCCTTGCACTCCTTGCGCGTGCACACATTGAGATGAGCTTTCATCTCCCAACGTATATGCTCGGTTTGCTCGTCGTTGCGACACTCCTCCTCCCGAATCTCATAGGCCCTTTTGACATTCCACTCCTTGAAGTTCAGAGTCCACTGGTCATGTGGGTGGATCTCTAGGTCGATCCACTGAAGGTAGCCACATAGCAGTTTCGGGGACTGCTGGTAGATAGGAGAGGTTTTTAGTGCGTACTTTAAAAGACAAAATAGTAGGGGGAACAAACTGCAACTGGTCCTTACCGGTTGTCGATAGCTGCTCATGTCCCAACGGCGGTGGGGATAGTCACAGGAGTAGTTTACACAACTCTAGTAACACATGCCTAGACTGAGCCGTTGCTTAGACTTGAAGAACTTGCATGGATCTCTACACCAACAGAGGGGCGGCTGTTGCGAAGAACGCCCTGTTGGAACATTTAGAATGGGGTTGCTGCTATGGAGGGCATCATTGCGGCGAGGTGCCCTCTTGGCACGCTCCGCTTGTTCGCCATGGGCCACCGCAGCCCTTGCTTGTTCGTCGTGAGCCGCAACAGATCTTGTTAATTCGTGGGTCTTCTTTATTTGCTTCATCATCTTGTCCCATGGTTTCTTCTGCCACTTGTCCATCCCGACGTGGTGAACCAATCTTTAATATAGTGTTGGGTTTGCTTGTGTATTATTTTCTCCCAGATCTCTTCCACCTCATTTAATAAGCCAAAGGGTTGGCACAGAGTAAAGAGCTATCACGTCATACTTTGTAGAGTCATGTCTTTTTGTTTGAAAAGCTGAGGAGGTGTAGTGTTGTCATGTCGATCTAAAAGGTTGGTGAGGCCACAAAGCTGCCCCTTTGGTCTTTTCACTGCACAAAGCTGCCCCTTTTGGTCTTGTAACTATACAAAGCTACCACGTCTGGTCTTATCAGTGCACAAAACTGTACTCTTTGATCTTGTCACTGTGCAAAGCTGCCCTATCTAGTATTGTTACTGCGCAAAGTTACCCCGTCTGGTCTTATCAATGCACAAAAGTGCCTCCTCTGGTCTTAGCACTATGCAAAGCTGCCCTGTCTGGTCTTGTCACTGTGCAAAGATGGCCTGTCTGGTGTTGTCACTGCACAAAGCTACCCTGTCTGGTCTTGTCATTGTGCAAAACTGCACACATTTTGTCTTGTCGCGTCCTGCTTTGCAGAGGTCTGTTTTTTCGGTGTGAGAAGCTGAGGGTGTAGTGTTGCCAGTTCTCTCTGGGGCAAAGCTGCATAAAGCTAGCATATGATCTGGTTTGTTATAAAGCACGTTGCCTCCCCCACGGGCTATAATATGCATGCCCCACCCCCTTGAGAGTAAGAGCACTCGACGTGGTGAACTATAGGAAGAAATACCTTATCCGTCCTAGAGTAACTTACCATGATAGACGTCGAGGGGCCAATCGGGGTCACCAAAGCTAGGCCTTCCCCTGAAATGATGCAGAACTTCGGCTCTAACTTCCGTTTGATGCCAAACAGGCGTGCACAACTGATGTGGCCAAAATGAAGACAAGGAAGACACCTCGGGGTCCAACGAAAACTCCGGGTCAGCCAATACATCACATCTAAGATCCGAGCATTCTCACCATCCGGATGTACTAGTGTGACTTACGGAAAACCACTCAAATCCACATCATTCGAACCTTCACGAATGGTTCCAGCACCGTAATGCACTCTCAATGTAGTGGCTATTGCCATTGCTGATGTCGGCCTGCATATGTGTTTCAATTTTGCGACATGTCAAATAGCATCGCACAATACCAAAGTACCGACATACTGCAATTCACATTTCACCAATCGTTCGCATGTCGTAACCCACTGCAATAACCTCGTATTATGAACTTCCTACATACGAATTAATTAAATTCTACCATAAATATTTACTGAATTTTTTAATACGTATAAATTTCAGCGGGCAATTAATTTGTACATTACGGTGACTTAATTTTCTACAACTACAATTTTGTACGCATGCAGATTTTGTACTGATGTTAATTTTCTAAAATTATGTTCCCTAAATTATACACAACTACGCGCTTCTACGGATGATAATTTTGTAAAACTACATGTTTAATAAATTTAGTATAACAAATATTTAACTATTTCTATCTAGATCTACACCTACGGTTGCTTCTTCGTCTCCTCTCTGTTTCTACGCTTGCTAATTTCCTATAACTACATTAACTAAATTTTCTATACTACAATTTGTACTAAAATTTCTATACTAAAAATTTTCGATACTAAGAATTGTATACTAAAAATTTTATATACTAAAAATTTTACTAAAATTTCTATACTAAATTTTCTACATCTACAATTTTTACTAACAGTAACATTTCATAAAAAATACAACATACCAAAAAAAAATATCTAGATCTGAATGGATGGAATGGCTTCCACTCCTCCTTCCTCCCTCTCCTCTCCTCCTCCTCTTCTCTTCTCCCCTCCTTTCTCTCCTCTCCTCCTCTCTTCTCTCGACGTAGTGTAGCGAATGAAATGGCTTGGGCGGCGGTGGCCGAGCGCGGCCCTTTTTAACCCCCCCCTTATCGCCCGGGCGTTGGGCGATTGCGTACGACGACTGGAGCTCCAGTCGCCCAACGTCCGGACGACAGCAATAACTCGCCCAACTATTACCATATTGCCCACGTGTCGCCTTCCGGTTGGACGATTGGCTCCAGTCACTTTCCTATTGGATGACTAGAGCCTATTTTTGTAAAAAAAATTTGCCACATGTATATTTCTATAATTTTGATTAAAAAATAGATTATTCGCGATTGATCGGCCATGCTGCTATTGGGCCCAATCATTTCTCCTGGCTTCCCTAGCATCTCTATATACTTCAATCCATTTCACGGTCAAAATCTGAATTGATTAATTTGATCGTTACCAGTGGCCAAAAATCATGGTACATTATTTTTTTTAAGACTGGTATACTGTTGGATAGATGGAGACTTTGCGCCTATTAATTATAAACAGGGGCGAAGCCCAATGGGGGCAAAGGGGTTCCTTGGCACCAGGGTAAAAAAAAAGAAACACTTATTACTATCCCAAATTCACCATATGTGCACCACCCCCAGCCCAAAATTGTGCACCCCCAGCCCAATCCAAAAGAACGATTTCATGATTTTAATGTGGATAGTTTGATGAGACTGGCAAAACTTTATCGTGATGATTTTAGTTCTAGTGAATTGGCTGATCTTCGACATCATCTTTGCCTCTATATTGCTGATGTGAGAGAAGATGATAGATTCTCTAATGTAGAAAGTATTGGTGAGCTTTCTCAAAAAATGGTGGAGACAAGGAAGCATCTTTGCTATCCTTTAGTTTATCGGCTTTTGAAGCTAGTACTAGTTTTGCCTATTGCCACTGCTACGGTTGAGAGGTGCTTTTCAGCTATGAAGATTGTGAAAACATATTTACGTAATCGCATTGGTGATGACTACATGAGTCATAGCCTTATTTGTTACGTCGAGAAAGAAGAAATGAAGAAAGTCACAAATAAGGCTGTGGTTGATCGTTTTATGAATATGAGAGGACGCAAGTATGCAATATGAAAAGGTATATTGCCTATTTTCACATGATTTTTTAATAGTTTTTTAGCTGAAAATTAACAAGTTTTTATTCTCCTTTGTTGTAGGCTATTAAGGACATTGAGTTCAGATAATATATTTGCCTATATTAATGGATGTATTTATTTTGGTACGTACTTTCTGCTGCTAATGCTTTATCATCGACTCGCTGTTCATTGTCAATCACTTTGTTATATTATATATGTTAAAAACTAATGGTACAACATATTTTCTATATATTGTCCATCAAAATTTTTGTGTACTGTGCTATATGTGTGGTGAAGTGTGCACCCCCTTGGTTTCTCTCTAGCTTCGCCCCTGATTATAAATTTTGTTCGGCGAAAAAAGTTGAGTGTTGCGCCCCCTTGGCGCGTCAGGTAGGGACCTGCCGATTAATCCATCGATGTCTAGCGTGTCTATCCAATCTCAGGACGGCTGAGCTGAGTCAGCTTTTCGTCTTTTCTGAGGCCAATTTATTTGTTAGGTCAAATTGTAATTTGTTAGTCTGGGGCTTGCCTCGCTCGCATGGATATTGAGGTATTTTAGGGTGAGAACAATTGTCTAATGTAGTTATTTTAAGCCTTATAACTCACGTATTGTGGGTTCAAATCTCGGATAATAAAAAAATACATACAAATAATTCACTCAACTTGTGGTTGATAAGAATCAAACTCTGATTGTAAACCAAAGAGATAAAGTGCCACATGGAGACCTACTGATCAATTCAGCGAGATAAGAGAAAAAAAAACGGCCTTATCTTTTTTGTGCCAGATGTGCTAAGAGTCCCAAAATTGGGCAATTGCAGCAGATGTGGCTACGATAAATTGGGTGCAATCAGAGTGAATACGAGGGGATATCGTTTATCCTGTATTATATTCTATTTTTTTCTCGAGTCTGAGTCGAACACAGATAATATCAGATATCTATTTCTCCATTGCATTTTCGTTCCATAAATCTTCGAACGGACGAAAATTATCCGTTTCTTTACATAGGACATTGGACAATATGGTGTAATCAGAGAGAACATAGTGTCGGTATCAAACACAGATAATATCAAATACCTATTTACTTTTTTCATATTCACCTCACGAGTATTCAGTTGAACATAAATTATTCGTTCCATTGGCACTCGTGATTAGTGCCAATGGGTTGGAATTTGGGACGTCGATGATAATGACTCGATCGATCGCGGTAGGTGGCAATCAAATGGGGGACAAAACTGAGATCAATCGAAAACCATTTAAACGTGCTTATAGATTAAACACGCAGATCGATATGCATGGCCGATGCGTGCACGCGTGGGATCACCATCCACCGACGAAAATTAAGATCGCCATCGATGCTAGCTTGCTCAATTATAACGAGGGATTAGAAAACACGGGCGCGGCTGGAAATCCGCGCGGCTGACACTCCCGTCCGATCAGATCTGCAGATCCCATTTTCGCGATTGCTAAGATATGCACGTGCTAGCTGCACTGCTGCTGCATACGTATCCCCATCCCATCCCGCGCATTATTATTTGGGTCGATATTTTTGGACTGCTGGCTTATGTCTTATGAGTTAAATATTTAAATTCTAGTTATTTATAAGAGGTAATATATATATATAGAAAAATAGTCGTATGTCATTTTAACTGGTACAGCTAAATTTAGTATATTTTTTACTATAATCTTCCTATTGATCACATATTAAAAAACGCACAATTTAAAAATAGTTACTGTAGATAGTATAAACATAAGCTAGCTTTAAACTGGAGAAGCTGCCCCAAGCTATACATGTACAAGCATGGTAGAGCTCGTTTGGAATGCAGGACCTTTTTCTTCTAAAATCTCGCAGAAATTGAATTGTTCAGTAGTGAAAGTCAGGGATTCCTTCCGAAAACAGAACATGTAAGGAGAGGTGAGCTGCCGACTAGCTTGCCTGTTTCCTTTCTGTCTCTTGCTCACGTTCGGCGTGGGCAGGCAGAATTAGTGCATATTATGTTCTTTTTTACGTGAGAAAATTAGCATAAGTTTCTATTTGTATCTTTTTCTATTTAAAAAAAAAATCAAAAGTTAATATAAACATCTAGTTTTTCGAAATAGTTTCTTCACTCATTTCGCTATCAGCTCGCTCTAGGGACAAGATATGAGTCACAGGTGCATCACGTATCCTACTTCTCTCGCTCCCGTTACGTGCACGTATCTCTGCATCACTTTTTTCACCGCTCGTTCCCGCCTTCTAAAAACTATTTCTTTCAACTACTACTATTCATTTTCAACCAAAAGTTATAGTCAAAAGCTCTATCAACGTCCCTAAATATTAATTGGTCCAATTATTATATAGGGTGATATATCCAGTGTGAACATACAAAACATTAATTGGTCCAATAATTATAGATGGTGATATATCCAGTGTGAACATACAAAACCACTCTAGATAGCTTGAGCAATAGATCGATACGAAAAAATTCATTAAAATTTTCGTAAGCACTACATGCATGATACAGAATTAATTACAGATAGCGGAAGCGGAGACGTGCAACGGTACTCGGAGGGGTAAGAATTGAGCGTCACTTTCCCACTGAACTATCATCGATCGAGAAAGGTTACCCAGCGGAGGCATAGCAAATCCTTTTACTTCTTGATTACGGGTCACACTTGGCATATGGGCGTGTAAAGCTATTTTTGAAGAAAAATCGATGGTCATGTCACCTCTAGTCTTTAATTAGTGACTACTAAGATCACAGTTGGGCTTTACAGCCAGTAGTATATACCTATTCACTTTGGTTTCTAAAAGAAATTTTTTATAATAAATAATTTTTTTATAGTATCTAATTTTTAAACAATATGTCTTTTTAAGACAGAGTCTACTAATTCATTGTAGTATACACTATAGTAACTTCACCTATATCGGCTAAAATCGCACGTGAGTGTCTCTCTCTACAAACTGTTACTGTTTATAGGCTAGGTTCGGCCCGGTTTTGGCTTTGACTTTTCTTTTTTTTTGTGCTACAGTAACTAGCTTTCAAATAGTACGTTTTTGAAGACAAAGTCTACTACTTACTTATAAGAGCAAGTCCAATAACAGAGCCAAGTGTTTGGCTATAAGTCAAGTTATAAGAGTCAAGTTGTACAATAATTTGTCTTCTATTTGTCTACAAAAGGTTTTTTATTATTATGTGGTACCATGTCTTACATTCTATTTCCTATTCCTTCTCACATACATTTATTATCTGAGCTCACCACTGCATAGGCTCCTCCACATTAGCAAAAATGCTGACTAACTTGGCTATAAGACTATTATTGGACTCACATTGTATCGATTTCAGTTGTGCTGGCTAAAATCGCATGCGACTGTCTCTCTTTGTAATATCTCTTACGAACAATTAGAATTCAATATTTTAAATCAAAAACCATAAAATACAACTCAAAAGAATCTATCTATAAGCTAAAGCCAATATAAACACCAGCTTAGCTCATAGAAAAAACATGGTGCGGACATTCAGGTCCATCCCTAACTTACATTGGCAGCAATTAATTCCAAGAGAAAACGTGCAATCACATCATAATTTGACATTAGCGCCCTCCACATATAGATCAAATTAATCATCCATACTGTAATACCTCCAACAATTAACCTTGGGACAAATTAATCCATGGTTACGTGCAACACGGTTGCATGGGATTCGTGCGAATCGATTGGGCCACGTCGCCCTCTATTCCTCAGCCGTCGGATCGTGCTATCCCAGTGCTCATGGCCGTCGAATAGAAGAGCTATAGCCATCTTAGGCCGAAAAATCGCAGCCAGCGGGAGCCGACGGCTCTCCCCCTTCTCCTTCCATTGGGCAGTCTTGACCTGGATTGAACCCTTCCGTCCCTTCCCCTCCCCCACTCCCTCCCCACCGTCGCTCCTCTTCCCCTACATCGCCCTTCCTCCGCACCGTCGCCTAATGATTTCTTCCTCTGAGATAATACTATGTAGTTTTGGGGGCTTCCACGTAGAGTTTGATTCCAGGTGTGAGTTCTTTTAGAATGTGATTTTGATTTTTGGTAAAGCCATAAAAAAACTCGAAACTCGCGAGCTGGTCGAGCTCGACTCAAAGTCTAAACTAGCCGAGCTCAAGTTTGATCCTAAGCTCATGAGTTTCAATGAGCCGAGCTCGTTAGGTGTAAGGACCCAGATTTTACAATCCAGATTCCTCTGTGATTTTCTGCACTATGCCCTGGATCAGTAGATAGTGCTCACAGTTACAGTAATGAATATCAAAATACATATCATGTGGAAGCGTAAATATAATAGTAGACTTACTCATGGGCCGATTAGGCCGAAATCATTAAATTGCAGCAGCGGAAGAACGAAGCACACAAGTGGGACCTTCAGGACATGCCCACAGGCAGCCAACTGGAGGTTCGCGACCTAGTCCTTGACATCTTCATCCTCTTCGCCATCGTGATCCAAAGGTATTATTGAAGCGTAGTGATCCGATTCCTGCTTCTGAATTTGCCGCAAAAGCGAGCGTGAGCACTCCGACCCCGTGCTCCGCGCGCCAATACACAGAATGCAAATAAATAGTATGCATAGCTTAACAAAGGAGAGGCTCGGGCTATTTTATTTTGCGTAAAGTGCTTTTGAATACAATTAATTAAAAATCCCTATGACTTAGCAATTTTGGAACAAATCATAATGAACAAGGAAATGCATTATTAATATCGATTCAGATTCCATCCACCGTTACATGGCATCTGCACCATATAGCAATTTCTTCAAATTATAGCCGCTTAACTTACCACTGGGACGACACCCAGGGCAACTCCAAACTAGGGCCTTTCACTGCCCTCCACTTTTCCCATCCCACCCACAAAACATTTTGAAATAGAACTATATCTGGTTAAGTTCCCATGTCCGCCCTTGACCGTGTGCACGGCTATTCGAATAGTTTTGACTCTGCAGAGTTTGTACACTTTCACCACAAGAGACAATCAACTCGTTGCCCCACACGATTCCTTAGTCATGTGGTTGAGCAGACCATCACAGTGACTTTTCAAAGTATCTAGTCCTTTTTCTCATTTCACTTTTATGGGAGACTGCCCACTTGCGGTGGGTCCCATCTGTGCGCGGGATGTTTCCCACAGCCACTACGCAGCCGGACCTTCTCTCTTTCCGCAACGTAGGACAGCTGGGAAACTTCACCCTCCACTGGTGTCCCTTCAGGCCCCCTTGCCATAGCATAGCCCCTTCAAACCCCAACCCGTGAAATGAGTCCGAGGATTCGATAAATCTACTTAGCCAAGTTGCACTTTGCAGACTTGTGGTTGCACTGTTTTACACGGGAGGTCATGACAAGATTCAGTCCTTATTGGTATCTGGGCGGTCTACCACTAACCCACTTTGTGCATCCACTGCACCACACTCATACCCTCGAATCAATCCGCCCAGATATTTAAGCAAGTTGGGATTTTTGGGAGTATAAAATAATCATGCCAAATATACCAGTCATTCCCACCATGACTGCCCAACCAATTTTTTTTCTCTCAGGATTAAAAAGTGATGCTTGGGCGCTCTCGCGCCCATGAGTATCTACGCAATACTAAGCATGGCATATAATTAGGGACTTAATTTCAAAAGGTTAATATTATAATTTTGCTAGGGCGACAAGGTTTACACATTCAAATATTCCAAAGGAGGTATAACATTAATCAAGCAAACAATGGGCATATAACTAAGATCTTAAGTTAAACATGGATTTGCATATAAAATAACAGCATGCAATTTGATAATTTAAACAGAAATAATTTGCGAAAAATGTAGGTTCAACATGATCAAAGTATTGACTCGCCTGGCGCGGTTTACCGCGGTCTTGAGCTCACACAATGTTGCCGCATGCGATGATCTTTAATTCCTGGTCTTCATCGATCTTCATCTCGCTTGATCCCTTGATTCTTCAGGACTCCAATTTCTAATTACGCGACAAACGACTGAATCCAAATAAACGCAAATAACTCAAAAGATCCAAATAAATCCAAATACACTCAATTTAGTTTTATTATGAGTTATTGGGTGATTCGGTGATTTGAGGCAAGGTTGGTAATAGCCTATGATAACTTGATCTTTTTATTAGTAACCTCCTTTTATTATTTTGTTATTTATCAAGGAAGTTCCATGAGTTAAATTAAACCTATGAATTAGTATATTTTGTCGAGTGCTAATGTTTAGAGCATATGATATATGTGTATATAAGTAATGTTTACACATTTTAATTTACCTAGTCAATCATATAGCCTATGTTTATAGCATTATATGGTATGATATTTTATGCGCTTCCATTTATAACTAGGCTAAGTTTAATTTGAATTAAGGTCTATCTATACGAGTCCCAGCTTGCTATATATACATTCAATTATACTTCATATAAATACGTATTACAACTAGTGTTAAGATTTAATTGATGGCGTTACTATGATCTTGCTTATTCTTTAGCTGCAGGTATGCTTATCTTTATTTCAAATTTTAGTTTAAACTTAGCTGTCTGAGCATAGATTGGTATATATCATTTTATGTGACCCTAATTACTCTTGTTATTAGTTACATGTTCAGTTTGTAGTATTTATATGTCTGTGAGATTGTTTTGAATCTTGATGACCTAAGGCTATTAAAACATGTCATGCATATATATCTTTCTAACATGATACTTCCGCTTAAAGATCCCCTTTTCACTAGAGGTTGTCATTAATTTCTGTATCCCCGGTGGTTATTTATTGCAGAGTAAGTTTTATGGTAAAGATCGTATACATGTACATTAGGTGCAGGTCGGGCTTGCTTTTTCATAATTACATCTGGTGTCAAATTTGTTTTCCAAAATTTAGCTTGGATGTCTTTTTGTTTGAGTGTCTATAAATTTTAGAACCCTCTTTTATCATTGCCTTCACTTACTATTTAAATTAAGATAGATACTAAGGACTCATTAATTATACTTATATGGTAATTACTCACTATTAAATCTCGTACAATTGTATTTACACCCTACTAAGATTTGTTGGCTCCCCTGGAATAGCTTCATATCCTTCCTTAAATTTTCCTAATTGCTAGGACATATAGACAAGGGCTTAAATTTTTCAATGTTTAATGCCTTGATATCCACTAATATACCAAAGTTCTTGTTGTATTGTTCAGCAAATCTTACTAAGTTAACACTTCATGATATCATACCCCTTGTTTCTACTAAGCTTTTAGTTAGTAAGGATTTAAAATACACCTTTAAGGCATGTATATATATATATATTAATATGTGATGATTAATCCATGGTTAAATGCTTAAGAAACTCACTTAGCTCCTAAATAAATTTTTGCAAAACTAAGCAACTAAGAACTAGTTATTGATTTTTCCTAAATTTTCCCTACTAAACTGTCTCGCAAAAAGATTTTAAAACCCACCGCCAAACTCTGCGAGAGGGGGGATCGAACTCAGGCGGCCCGACTGAACGCGCGCCTGGCTAACCAACGACTCTCTTTGTGTTACCTGATTAGTGAGGGGAGGGGATTGCTAATGCGTCGAGCCTCAGGGCCCGAAACAGAGGAGCTCCAGGGCGGCGTGCATGCGGTGGCGCCGGCGGCGAGGGTCAGCCGGAGAGGGACGGGGAAGGGTCGAAATGGATTCCCGACGGTTCGGTGATGTCGGCGGAAGGGTTGGTGGGATCCGGGGAGCTCCGAGGCGGACCGGCGGCAGCGGCTTGGGGAGGGCTTCGGCGCCGGCGAGGTACGGACTAGGAGGAGCCCGGGTGATGTCGGGGACGTCTTTGCCCAGCCCTGAAGATGATTCGGGTGGACGGGATTTGGTTGGTGTGGCGCGAGTCGCCGGGAAGCTTGGTGGCTGGCCGCGGGGAAGGAGGGTGGCTTGCCGGAGACTTAGGGGCTTGGCGCCCGATTGCTTGATGGGGGAGAGACGGGCAGGTGTGGCGGTGTGATTGCAAGCCTCATCGGCTTGTATAGATGGCGGAGATGGGCTGTCCTCGGGGAGCCGCCCGATTTGTCACGTCGGTGAGCGGCGGAAGCAGGCGGCAGGCGCAGGCGGCGGTGGCAGTGCAAAAATCTTGCGCAAGGATATGGCATGAGGAGCTGTGCTGCTCGAGGGGTGGCAGAGAGGAGCTGGAGCCACGCGTGTGATGAGACCGGACGGGCGAAGCGGCGAAAAAGCCTGCCGGGCGGCAGGGCCAGGGTGGCGCGGACAGGGGCAGCGGTGTTGTCCGTTGGTCCGGACGCGGCGGCCGCTGGTCCGAGCGTGGAACGGAGAGGGCGGGCCGGGCTACGGAGATGGGCGAGCACGGAGCCGGGCTGCGGCCTGGGAAGGAAGGGAAAGAGGGGATCGGTAGGGAGAAGAAGAACAGTGGCATCGTTCGGACAGGGGAACGAGGGTGTGGGCCGATCGGGCGGAATGGCACGGGGTTGGACCAGGCCAGTTGGCTGACTTCTCCTATTTTTTTATCTAGTGGGTATATATATATATACATTTGCACATACAAGTATATATACATATATACAGTTTATATATTTATTTATTTATATTTTTGTGTATGTATACATATATTTATTTTATTTATATTTATATATATTCTTATATATATTTCTTTTATTTGCACATTCATCTCATGTACATATATTTCCTTTATGCCAATATTTTTGTATAATTATATTGTATGTCTTGCTCATCTTTCTAAGTCCTTGTATGCATACTTGTATAGGTTCAGTGTATTTTTGTTTCCCTTTATATACTATTATCTTCAAAATGAAACTTTTATATATTATTACCCTAGGTTTCTCTGGATCATCTTCTCATATTCGTATTTAAAACTTTTGAGTTTCCATTATCTGCATACTCTTTTATGGCATTATTTAATACTAGTTTTATCTTTCAAAGCTTTCTTAAATTTTGAATCCTCCCCCAAAATTCAGAAACTTGCCATAAAATCCAAATTTCAACAGAACATATTGTAAAATATTTTAAAAACTTATACTTTTCGAATTCGAATTTTTCAGGATGTTACAAACCTACCCCCCCTTAAATGAATCTCGACCCCGAGATTCCGGTAGAGTAGAAAGAAACAGATAAGGTTTTATTGGCTAGCAATGGGTTTCGGGATGTTGCTCGACGTGTAGTTCTTTGGCTCCACAGGGAGATGAAAATCTGCACATCAAGGGTTAGCACTTGGAGAAGTCAAAAGGAAAGAGATAAACCTTGTTCTCCTGGATAGGTCGTAGACTTCCAAATACTTGCTCCTTAACATTGTTGTCTTCATGCCTTCATAGAGTAGAATAGTCACATCGTCTATTGGACCTATGGTGGGTGTACAATTCACATTAAGGGGTGGGCGGTATTGGCCTATGCCCTAGGGAGTAGACGGTCTGTTGTCCTTATCACTATAAGACGTTCGGTTCTGCAAATCTTCTCGTACTGGTTCAATTAGCTCTGAGTCCAGGTTGTTGCACCTCCAGTACATACCTTGTGGTAGTGCTTCGACATTCTTGTCTCTTAGTGCTACCCCCCTTAAATAAATGACAGTTGTCATTATTCATCTATTGTATCTTTAGCTGTCTTGATCAACAATAGATTTGAGGAGCAATTCATGGAGCAAGGGTCTTGTTCTTCGCAAGAATAGGAGACCTCGCTCTGTGGACATTCTCCTGTCGGTGGTCTTCTTCACAGTGATGTTGTTTTCCTTAAATATTGGAAAGTTGTAGAGTCTTTTCTTCTTCTTGATTGTCCTAGCTTGGGTTATCCGTTATTTCGCTTCTGTGGATCCAATGGGTTTTCAGCAAAAGGTGAGAGGGAATAGCATGAGGTAAGGATAGAATCGTGGGGATAAGGTAATCTAAACCCATTCGAATCTTAAAAGAGTATACCCCGGAAGTTGGGGTGATACAGAACCACACAAATTTTTAAAAGCTTTTCCTGCGACTGCGAAATAGGACGCCCGAGGGCAAGAAGGCAGTGCACAGGGCCCAATGAAAACCTTGCGACAATACAACATCTACTCGAGAAAGCACACATAAAGGGCACAGGGTTTATCTGTATAGTTCGTTTAAAACGAAACTACCTTATCTTCATGAATATCTTCAACGTTTCTAAACCTTAAATTTTTGAAGTAACGTACGATAGGAGGATCAAACTTTCTTTTTTTTTAAATTAATAGACAGAAGAGGGAAGTATTTGGGGGTAATTTTGATTGATGTCAGCACTTACTCTTGTGTTATCGTTTTGAATTCGAGGTAAGAGAGCTTTAGAAGTATAAATGGCTAGGGCAGCATACAGAGGAGAGGGAATCGGCTAAGAGAGATGAGAATGAGCAATACTACTTATATTTCTGGAAATAGTATTTTAAAGAAATATTTCTAGTCATGAGACTAACGGCCAGGCTAACTAGGTCACGACTGCAATCGATATGCTCGATACCATCTCTGTAAGGACCCGATTTTACAATCCGGATTCCTCCTCTGTGATTTTCTGCACTATTCCTGGATCGAGAGATAGTGCTCACAATGAATGAAATGAATATCAAAATACATATCATGCGGAAGCGTAAATATAATAGTAGACTTACTCATGGGCCGATTAGGCCGAAATCATTAAATTGCAGCAGCGGAAGAACGAAGCACACAGGTGGGACCTTCAGGACATGCCCACAGGCAGCCAACTGGAGGTTCGCGACCTAGTCCTTGACATCTTCATCCTCTTCGCCATCGTGATCCAAAGGTATTATTGAAGCGTAGTGATCCGATTCCTGCTTCTGAATTTGCCGCAAAAGCGAGCGTGAGCACTCCGACCCCGTGCTCCGCGAGCCAATACACAGAATGCAAATAAATAGTATGCATAGCTTAACAAAGGAGAGGCTCGGGCTATTTTATTTTGCGTAAAGTGCTTTTGAATACAATTAATTAAAAAGCCCTATGACTTAGCAATTTTGGAACAAATCATAATGTACAAGGAAATGCATTATTAATATCGATTCAGATTCCATCCACCGTTACATGGCATCTGCACCATATAGCAATTTCTTCAAATTATAGCCGCTTAACTTACCACTGGGACGACACCCAGGGCAACTCCAAACTAGGGCCTTTCACTGCCCTCCACTTTTCCCATCCCACCCACAAAACATTTTGAAATAGAACTATATCTGGTTAAGTTCCTATGTCCGCCCTTGACCGTGGGCACGGCTATTCGAATAGTTTTGACTCTGCAGAGTTTGTACACTTTCACCACAAGAGACAATCAACTCGTTGCCCCCACACGATTCCTTAGTCATGTGGTTGAGCAGACCATCACAGTGACTTTTCAAAGTACCTAGTCCTTTTTCTCATTTCACTTTTATGGGAGACTGCCCACTTGCGGTGGGTCCCATCTGTGCGCGGGATGTTTCCCACAGCCACTACGCAGCCGGACCTTCTCTCTTTCCGCAACGTGGGACACCGGGAAACTTCACCCTCCACCGGTGTCCCTTCGCCCCCTTGCCATAGCATAGCCCTTCAAACCCCAACCCGTGAAATGAGTCCGAGGATTCGATAAATCTACTTAGCCAAGTTGCACTTTGCAGACTTGTGGTTGCACTGTTTTACACGGGAGGTCATGACAAGATTCAGTCCTTATTGGTATCCAGCGGTCTACCACTAACCCACTTTGTGCATCCACCGCACCACACTCATACCCTCGAATCAATCCGCCTGGATATTTAAGCAAGTTGGGATTTTTGGGAGTATAAAATAATCATGCCAAATATACCAGTCATTCCCACCTTGACTGCCCAACCAATTTTTTTTCTCTCAGGATTAAAAAGTGATGCTTGGGCGCTCTCGCGCCCATGAGTATCTACGCAATACTAAGCATGGCATATAATTAGGGACTTAATTTCAAAAGGTTAATATTATAATTTTGCTAGGGCGACAAGGTTTACACATTCAAATATTCCAAAGGAGGTATAACATTAATCAAGCAAACAATGGGCATATAACTAAGATCTTAAGTTAAACATGGATTTGCATATAAAATAACAGCATGCAATTTGATAATTTAAACAGAAATAATTTATGGAAAATATAGGTTCAACATGATCAAAGTATTGACTACTTTGCGCGGTTTACATGGTCTTGAGCTCACACAATGTTGCCGCATGCGATGATCTTTAATTCCTGGTCTTCATCGATCTTCATCTCGCTTGATCCCTTGATTCTTCAGGACTCCAATTTCTAATTACGCGACAAACGACTGAATCCAAATAAACGCAAATAACTCAAAAGATCCAAATAAATCCAAATACACTCAATTTAGTTTTATTATGAGTTATTGGGTGATTCGGTGATTTGAGGCAAGGTTGGTAATAGCCTATGATAACTTGATCTTTTTATTAGTAACCTCCTTTTATTATTTTGTTATTTATCAAGGAAGTTCCATGAGTTAAATTAAACCTATGAATTAGTATATTTTGTCGAGTGCTAATGTTTAGAGCATATGATATATGTGTATATAAGTAATGTTTACACATTTTAATTTACCTAGTCAATCATATAGCCTATGTTTATAGCATTATATGGTATGATATTTTATGCGCTTCCATTTATAACTAGGCTAAGTTTAATTTGAATTAAGGTCTATCTATACGAGTCCTAGCTTGCTATATATACATTCAATTATACTTCATATAAATACGCATTACAACTAGTGTTAAGATTTAATTGATGGCGTTACTATGATCTTGCTTATTCTTTAGCTGCAGGTATGCTTATCTTTATTTCAAATTTTAGTTTAAACTTAGCTGTCTGAGCATAGATTGGTATATATCATTTTATGTGACCCTAATTACTCTTGTTATTAGTTACATGTTCAGTTTGTAGTATTTATATGTCTGTGAGATTGTTTTGAATCTTGATGACCTAAGGCTATTAAAACATGTCATGCATATATATCTTTCTTACATGATACTTCCGCTTAAAGATCCCCTTTTCACTAGAGGTTGTCATTAATTTCTGTATCCCCGGTGGTTATTTATTGCAGAGTAAGTTTTATGGTAAAGATCGTATACATGTACATTAGGTGCAGGTCGGGCTCGCTTTTTCATAATTACATCCGTGTCAAATTTGTTTTCCAAAATTTAGCTTGGATGTCTTTTTGTTTGAGTGTCCATAAATTTTAGAACCCTCTTTTATCATTGCCTTCACTTACTATTTAAATTAAGATAGATACTAAGGACTCATTAATTATACTTATATGGTAATTACTCACTATTAAAATCTCGTACAATTGTATTTACACCCTACTAAGATTTGTTGGCTCCCCTGGAATAGCTTCATATCCTTCCTTAAATTTTCCTAATTGCTAGGACATATAGACAAGGGCTTAAATTTTTCAATGTTTAATGCCTTGATATCCACTAATATACCAAAGTTCTTGTTGTATTGTTCAGCAAATCTTACTAAGTTAACACTTCATGATAGCATACCCCTTGTTTCTACTAAGCTTTTAGTTAGTAAGGATTTAAAATACACCTTTAAGGCATGTATATATATATATATTAATATGTGATGATTAATCCATGGTTAAATGCTTAAGAAACTCACTTAGCTCCTAAATAAATTTTTGCAGCAACTAAGCAACTAAGAACTAGTTATTGATTTTTCCTAAATTTTTCCCTACTAAACTGTACTGCAAAAAGATTTTAAAACCCACCGCCAAACTCTGCGAGAGGGGGGGATCGAACTCAGGCGGCCCGACTGAACGCGCGCCTGGCTAACCAACGACTCTCTTTGTGTTACCTGATTAGTGAGGGGAGGGGATTGCTAATGCGTCGAGCCTCAGGGCCCGAAACAGAGGAGCTCGGGGCGGCGTCGTGCGGTGGCGCCGGCGAGGGTCAGCCGGAGAGGGACGGGGAAGGGTCGAAATGGATTCCCGACGGTTCGGTGATGTCGGCGGAAGGGTTGGTGGGATCCGGGGAGCTCCGAGGCGGACCGGCGGCAGCGGCTTGGGGAGGGCTTCGGCGCCGGCGAGGTACGGACTAGGAGGAGCCCGGGTGATGTCGGGGACGTCTTTGCCCAGCCCTGAAGATGATTCGGGTGGACGGGATTTGGTTGGTGTGGCGCGAGTCGCTGGGAAGCTTGGTGGCCGGCCGCGGGGAAGGAGGGTGGCTTGCCGGAGACTTAGGGGCTTGGCGCCCGATTGCTTGATGGGGGAGAGAGGGGGAGGTGTGGCGGTGTGATTGCAAGCCTCATCGGCTTGTATAGATGGCGGAGATGGGCTGTCCTCGGGGAGCCGCCCGATTTGTCACGTTGGTGAGCGGCGGAAGCAGGCGGCAGGCGCAGGCGGCGGTGGCAGTGCAAAAATCTTGCGCAAGGATATGGCATGAGGAGTCTTGCTCCGAGGTGGCAGAGGAGCCGAGCCACGCGTGTGATGAGACCGGACGGCGGCGGCGGTGCTCGCCGGCGGCGAGGCGTGTGGCGCGGACGAGCGGCGGTGTTGTCCGTTGGTCCGGACGCGGCGGCCGCTGGTCCGAGCGTGGAACGGAGAGGGCGGGCCGGGCTACGGAGATGGGCGAGCACGGAGCCGGGCTGCGGCCTGGGAAGGAAGGGAAAGAGGGGATCGGTAGGGAGAAGAAGAACAGTGGCATCGTTCGGACAGGGGAACGAGGGTGTGGGCCGATCGGGTGGAATGGCACGGGGTTGGACCAGGCCAGTTGGCTGACTTCTCCTATTTTTTTATCTAGTGGGTATATATATATATATATATATATATATATATATATACACACACACACACACACACACACACACATTTGCACATACAAGTATATATACATATATACAGTTTATATATTTATTTATTTATATTTTTGTGTATGTATACATATATTTATTTTATTTATATTTATATATATTCTTATATATATTTCTTTTATTTGCACATTCATCTCATGTACATATATTTCCTTTATGCCAATATTTTTGTATAATTATATTGTATGTCTTGCTCATCTTTCTAAGTCCTTGTATGCATACTTGTATAGGTTCAGTGTATTTTTGTTTCCCTTTATATACTATTATCTTCAAAATGAAACTTTTATATATTATTACCCTAGGTTATTCTGGATCATCTTCTCATATTCGTATTTAAAACTTTTGAGTTTCCATTATTTGCATACTCTTTTATGGCATTATTTAATACTAGTTTTATCTTTCAAAGCTTTCTTAAATTTTGAATCCTCCCCCAAAATTCAGAAACTTGCCATAAAATCCAAATTTCAACAGAACATATTGTAAAATATTTTAAAAACTTATACTTTTCGAATTCGAATTTTTCAGGATGTTACATTTGGGCTCGATTCGAGCTTGAATATTAATGCATACTAACTCTTACCAAGCTTACTGAGCCGAGCTCGATCTTTTCTATTGTTGAAAATTAGTGTATGTTGAATTATTTTTACTGTTATCGAGTTTATTCTAGCCAAGCTTGGGCTTTTATTATTATTGAAAATTAGTATGTATTAAATTATTTTAACTGTTATCAAGTTTATTTGAGTCGAATTCGAGCTTCGGCCAAGCTGAGCTCGAGTCTAGGTCAAGACTCAGACTCCAACTTAGGCTCGCTCAAGTTCGACTTGTTTACAACCCTAGTTTTTGGCTTATTGTTTTTAATTCTGGCTGTTCACAAGAAACGGTATGTAGAGAGAAACAATTGCGTAAGATTTTAGCTGGTATAGTTAAATTCAGTACAGTGTCTATTATAATCTATCTGTAAACCCGTTCTTAAAAAAACGTACCATTTAAAAGCTAGTTACTGTAGTAGGAAGTGATATGCGAAAGTCAAAGCCAAAAGAACTCAGGCTAGATATATTACTTTTGTTATTTCCTTCACAATCTCTAGATTACGGGCTTGCGACTTATAACTTTTGGACTGTTTGAGAGAGAAAGTACGGAGTAACAGAAACTCGCATGCAGTTTTAGTCGATATAAATGAAGTCACTATAGTGTATACTATAATTAACTTATAGACCTCGTCTTAAAAAGATTCTTTGTTTGAAAGCTAGTTATTGTAGAACAGCTGAAAAATGACCTACATGAGGCTTCCGTTCTGTCGTGAGCTTTATACTGTTTTCCATGTTTAGACTTGGGTTTATATACCTCTAACAAAACGCTTTAATAGTCCTTAAATTTTATGAATGGAGGTAGGTACATAACATGGTTCTAGCAAACCTTTTCAAATGTTACTGCTATTCTTTCCTCTTAGTGATAGAGGAATTCAAACAGATATTTTATATTTCCTGTTGGTGGTACAGGAATTCTAGGAGGCATTTTATTATTTGTGTTGCTGCAGGTTTGTAGAGGTGCTGCTCCTCACTTTTCTTTACTGAGCTAGGCCTACTTACAAGGTATGATGCCTGTTGCCTCAGAAATGTTGGATATGTTTGTGGCTACATCGAATATATTTCATAAATTTCTTTTTCTTTTTCCTGTGGAAGATTAAAGGTGATGCTAGCAAGGATTGGTGAAAAAGGTTAGGGAAACCACTGCGAAGTGAACTTTCCGACAAATGATTGCCACATAATCCATGGTTACAGATTGTGTTTCGTAATCTGTGCAATTTCCATGAGATCTTTTTTATTTTTAAGAAGTCAGTTACAGAGTGTATTTGATAGTCTATTCAATTCCATGTAACTGCAGCACTTGGAAAAGGCATACAAAGGTTGTCAGGTACGAATTTTAGTTCTTGCTGTAATCTATACTATGAAATGTAATTAATTAATTAGAAATTGTTGTTCTAATGTAACTTTTTGTATTACTTGGATAGGGGTCCCAATTCCCACGTCCAAGGACAAAGATACGATTTCTTGTGTGCATAGTGAACAGTAACCTACAAAATGACGTACGACAAAGATGTGATAATGTCTGCGCGTTTAATTGATATGTTGTATACTTAATGACTTGTTGCTCAAAAATTTGAAACTAATTGCTTGACATGTTCACAGGAAGCGGAAAGAAGTGCATATACCTGGAAAACTTTTGATATGTTTTCTTGAGCTTCTACTATACACGAGGCTCACTTGTAATTTTATCCTTTTCTGCAAAGATTTCCTTCATGTTTTAGTGGCATCTCTTGAACAACCTTGCCTCATTTCCTTTTAATTAGTCATGTGATGGGTAACAATAGAAAAAAAATAACGTCTGCTCATAGATGTCCGGGAGACTGGGATGGCTGTAGTTAGTTTTATAGACAAATTGTTCAAGTTTTTTTAGGGAACAAAATTTTCAAGTTATGTACCACCTAGCTGCATTGTGTCATGTATGTGACTTCCTGGGCTTCTGCACTGGCGTGTGTGCTCATGTATTTGATTTCCTGGTCCTCTGCAATAGCTTGTGTGCTGCGAGCAGTGTTGCTGTGTGAGATGCTGAGGGCATGACTGTATGGTGGCAATCACTTCGTTAAATAACATTACGTGAATGTGAAGTTAAATTGGCTATTTGCACTATAATCTCCATGTTCATCAAAGTTATGCATCAATGCATATTATCAGATAGGCACTGTTTATATTTGCCAATAATCCAATATATAGTTCAGTACTTGATATAGGGAGTGTCCATATTAGCTGTGGTTGATAGTTTTTAGCAGAAAATAAATAGTAGTAGATAAAAGAAACGACTTTGACGCAAGCGGTGGGGAAAGTGAGGGAGAGATATGTGTACGAGACGGGAGCGAGTGAAGTGGGGTGTGTGATGCGCCCGTGATCCTCTGTCTTATTCCTGGACTAAGACGGGAGTCAGAGGAGTGGAGAAGTCTGTTTCGAGAAGCCGGATGTTTATATTGACTTTTAACTTCTCTAAACAGAAACCAGAAACAGAAGTCAATACGAACCGATCTATAGTTTGGTGCATAAATAGTTCAAATGTATTTTGATGCAAGAGAAAATTCCTGTTTGCAATAATTGTGTATCATATATATCATTTAGCTCGATATCTTTATAGTAGCCGTCAATGATCATAGCTTTGTTCCTAAAGTGTAGTTTGGTTCAGTACATGTTCTTACTGTCATTTCATCGCGCAATGCTTTCGTAGTCTATCGCAAAATTAAAAAATGTTTTTAGATTGGACATTTTTCTTTCCTCTTATATTTACCGATTCATTTCAAAAACATATTTATTAACCATGGGACACAAGACTGGTTGCGTCACGTCACGGTATCGCGTGGTGCATGCGCTAGCAGTCTTATTCTTTTTTATTATAACTTATGATTTACATTTTTTTTGAATAAATAAATAAGATGATTTCTTAATCACTATTTTATAACGATTTATTGAAATAATCCTTTTAAAAGTACCTATTAATATTTGATTTATTTATAAAATAGATCATAAGTCGCAGTCATTTATGTATGGATGGTCGAGGGTCTTGTTCCATCTTGCAGGAGCGGTCACGTGTACGCATCTGCAGATAATGAGGCGGTGGACCGGACGGATGTGGCCGCCACGAAAGATCGTTCGCACTTACGTAGCAAGTGAAATGATTCTGCTTAGTTAGGTGTAGAGCCATGGCGGCTAGTGCGTGGCTCATTATTTAGGAAGAAAATGACCCAATCCTGATCCATCAGTCGATCTGCAGATCATATCGTGACATGCCACCGAATCGATCACGGCACGTTCCTATAGAAGAAGAATCGAGTTATCACACTGTTCGGGGGCGGCTGCTGCTTATCGGAGAGCGATTTGTGGCTGGCGGCGCTGAGAAGCAGCTCTGCTAGCTAAAGAGTTGCTTAGGTTCCGTTCAAAGATTAGTTTCGCTCATTTCAATTTGAATTTCTAGTTTCTGGTTTATTTTTCACTATTTCTAAATTTTGTCTTTTTTCTAACCTTTTAGTTTTTTTAGCTTTTTTTTGCCCCTTTTTTTGGGTATTCGTTTGCGTTGTTCGTGATAGACTAAACTGTTTTTTATTTTTAAATTTAGTTACACGAAATAAATCACCATCAACTGCAACATAATTTCAATCAACTATAATATAATTTTAGCCATAAATCAATTTATTTTCACTAGCCGAGCGGCACCTTTTTAACTTAAAGTGGTTGGCTGCCCTGAGATTATCGTGCCGTACAACTAGTTGGATCAAAGGACGAGAAGATCAAAACATGCGTGCATCCTACGTGGGTGTCCCCTCCCTGTGCAAGAGGGCTAGTTGTACACATTAATTAATCCAGATGCATTGCATCCCATGTGGCAGTTGGGAGTGTTAGGAAACTTGGACTCTATCCAAGAGTCCTGATCTAATTGAGCACCCCACCGTGGACTATAAATAGAGAGCCATCCCCCCTCATTATGTACACATGAAAGAAAAGCAATAAAGAAAGACCGGGAGTTCTCTCTACCTCTCTGTGTGTTCAATCTATTCTCTCGTGATTACGTGATTGATCCGTTCTTGTTCTAAGCAGAAATCGTTGGACCGATCGCCACGACGGTTTCTCAACACGTTATCGCACGACTTCGCTCGTGAATGAGGTAATCATCGAAGCACAGATTGAATTTCTAGATCGCTTTTGAATCTGTATTTTCTTTTCGCGTTCTAGATTGAAATTCTACGGTGCAAATCCGCCCTAATCTACCGTGAGCAGACTTGAAGTCGCCGGCACAATGCCGATCGGTAGATTGTGAAACGGGGTAGATGTTGATTGCACTGTAGATTAGAAACGATGCAAATCCGCCCCAAATTTACCGCGAGCAGATCTGAAATCGCCGGCACAATGTCGATCGGTGGATTACGAAAACGGGGTAGATGTTGATTGCATCGTAGATTGGAAACGGAAATTTTGAATGAATTTATTTGATTCTGCACGATCATTGCATGAAAAAAAGAGGAAATAGCACGGTGTCGCCGCGCCCGCATGCGCGCCACCGGCCACCGGCCAGCAGCCGGCTGTGAAGCCCGAGGCACCACAGGCCAGCAGCCAGCACCGCTGCGACCCCAGCACCCGGCCGATGTTTTCCGCATGAAGCATCATTGCCACCGTCCTGCCTGGCCCGAAGCCGCTGACCAAGGAGACATGAACTGCCTTGGCCGTCGCATGGCGTCACCACCCGGGACCGTGGGCTGCACCGCCGCACACCAGTGCACGCAGCCGCATCTGGCCCGCAGCCATGCCATCATGACCCGCGCCCGTATGCGCGCCGCCTTTTGGCTTCCGTGCTTGCTACCCGAAATACGGCCGGCTACGCCCGAAGCGCCGTCCCGCCGGCCGCCGGCATGCATGAAGCCACCGCCTGGAATTGAAGTCGGCTGCCCACACTCGAAGTGTCGCCTCGGTCTCTGCGTGTCATGCCAGCCCCGCACGGCCGGGACTGCCGCTCGGCCACTCGCGTCGGACCATCGCTCGCCGGCCTTCCCCGCACCGCTACCCGCATGGAGCAACGCGCCGCGCCGCCGCCCGCTGTTGCGGCTTCCTCCGTCGGCATCTGCTGCCGCGCCGCCGCCGAATCGGTCCATTCCGCGCCGCTAAAGCGCGTTCCCGGCGCCGGCCACATCCGCTCGCGCCACGTCTCGCCGGCTGCTGCAGCCGGCCGCGCCGCACCGGCTCGGCCCCGCACCCGCCTCCGCCCGCCCGCCGCGCTGAAGCTTCGCGCCTCGTACTCGGGCGCGCGATGCCTCGGTCCCCGCGCGCGCCGCCGGCCTCCTCGCGCGCCAGACGGCGCGGCCGCTGCTGCCGACCGAGGCCGCGCCGCCTCGCTCCGGCCGGTCCGCCACCCCCACGCTGCGAGCATGGTGCCGCCGCCTCTGTGGGAGAGGGTAGGGGAAACCCTACCCCTCTTGGAGTTAAGTGGCCGGGGCAGGCCGATTGGGCCAAACGGGCCAAGCAAGCCAAATTTTGGTGGGCCGGTGAAAAAAAAGGGGGGGAAGGAGAGCCCGGCTGGGGGGAGTCGATTTTGCGAAAAACCCCTCATACTTTGTGCATATTACAATCCGGCCCTTAAAACTTGCATTTAAGTCCCGAATTTTGCATGAAAGGCCTCGTAGTTCCGAAAATTGCGAATAAGCCCTCAAATTTACGAGTGGGTCCAGAATTTTGCAGAAAACCCCTCGGTAAATCAGAAAATGGCGTGAATTTTTCTCTGAACTGAAAATTTGCGTAAAAACCCCCAGAAATTGCAGAATTTGCTGAAATTTCATATTTTAGCATAAAAGGGCCTCGGGAATCCGAATTTTGCATCAATTTTAGCATTTGAAGCTTATTTATGCCATTACTTTTTATGTATTTTCTGTATTTATTTACTGTTTTGGTTAATTGTAATTGTTGAAAATTGCTCTTAATCACTGAAAATTGCAGTAAAATTATAGAAAATGCATAGAAATTTCTGGAACATTACGAGAAACTTTTGTACCATTTATTCACTCATGATGAATTATTCCATGCATGTCTACCAGCAGTAGACTTATACACATTTAGATGACTAGCATCACGAACTGGAAGTTCGAGGAGCTGGCCCCGCATGGCCAAAACTATCTGACATAGGCATCCGATGTCGAGATTGTACTTAGAGCCAAGAAGCTCCGCGTGACTATTGGGATTGGCGGACTGAATGACGCCCAACCCATGCCTAAAGAGAATAATCAGGCACTTCATTTTCTCAGGCACCAACTTTGCCTCACTCTCCAGAATGAGTACATGGCGGAGAAGAGCGTGTTAGCACTCTGGACCGCACTAAAGAAGCTGGTTTAAGAGGCTAAAGTACACCATTCTTTCTCAAGAAGAGCGAGAGTGGATCAGACTGAGGTTTGTCGATGTTAAGACGGTCAGGGAAAACAATTCTGCCTTGCACAGGATTTGTACCCCAATACAGAAAATTGAGAAAATCCTTCCACCCCAATGCAGTATAATCCGCACGCAATTATCGTCAAGACGGCTATGAGGAATATGCCGAATTGATTGATATGATGCAAGTTGCGGAAGCTCAGGACGAAGTTCTCCGCAAGAACTAAGTCACTCAGCCATCTGAGAGCTCCACTGGCCGTGAAGCCAACGCTGGAAGCAACAAGGTGCGAAAGCCCTTGATAGAGAAAAGGGGAAGGAAGGGTAAGACCGCAGCCCAGAAAGGCAAATCAGACGCTCCACATGAGAATAAGGCTAGCAAGCCAAAACGGGATGGCAAAGGGCAGCATGAAGCCCACTTTACATTTTGTGTGGAAGAATATGTTAGAATTTGCATGGATAGTACTTAAGAATTGTTATTTTCTCGTGATGGTTGGATGATATTTGAAGAATTCATTCATTTATTCAGTTTATGATGGCATGATATGTTCTGATATTGGAGTATTTTATTTATGTGTTGATTGCCTTCTCATACATGTTAATAAATACCCTATATTAGAACACGTGTAGCGCCCTATGAAGGAAGTGTGCTTTGCTAGCAGCGGCACAACGCATATCATCTTAAGAGAGATTGAGTATTTTTAGTCGATTCGTAAGAGCACTATGTAGAGACCCGAATATACAAATCCGGACTCTCCTGTGTATTCTGCACTAGTCCAGGATCACGCTAGTGCACACAGTAAAAACAAAGATGAAATATCGAACATATCACGATTCACTAAGAAAAGACTCAAATATTATTAATAATCATCAGAGTATGACCTTATGGCCAAGCTTACAATTAATAGCCCGAAAGGCTTAAAAGAAACTAGCAATGAAATCCAAAAGAAAGCGCAGCACCAATCGACACGCCCACAGGCTATCGAGTGGAGAACGAAGCCTAATCCGCGAAGACGTCGAAGTACTCTCCTTCTGGCACCTTCTGCTGGTGATTCTCCTCCTCCTCAACTGAGCAACAGGGGCATAAAGCCGTGAGTACATAGAGTACTCAGCAAGTCGTTTGTAACAAAGATGCAATATAGTATGCAAGGCTTACCAATGGATGGCTGAAAGGTTAATTTTGCATAAAGCAATAATTTAAAGTAAATACAATAAATAGATTGAAAAGCAAGCTTTGTAAATGATAATAAATAAGTAACCAAAGGAATTGAGACCAACCACAAGTGAACTGACCATTCACCCAAGGAATCCACCATGAACCAAGATCCATGAAATGAACACCCGTGAACTAACCATTCACTTCCCAACTTAACCCAACCAGGTTTTTATGAAAACTCTACCCCTCGTGTGAAATCACCGAGCATTGTCCATGACCGAGGACACGGCTATTCGAATAGTTTTACACTCTGCAGAGGTTGCACAACTGTACCCACACGATGTGATCATCCTCACGTTAAAGAAAATCACAACAAGGCTTTTACAATGATCCATCTCAACCTGATCCCACTCGCTAAGGTTTCGCCGTCGAGTAGAGTAACCCTCTAGTCGATAATTGCCCCTCTTGCGCCACAACAACATCGATAATGAAACCAAAGTTGAGACTTCACAAATTATTATGCGAGTCTATCCCATACTAGGCGTGTGGTTTGCACGATCAAGCTCGGATCAATGGCGCACAAAGTTAAGTCCTTAAGAATTACCCAGCGAAACATCCACATCCCAATGTGCAACTGCACCCCCTTTATCGCACGATCATTCGCCCAAGTGAAAGCCAAGTTTGTATAACCAATGCTCATGACACTACCCATGCCATGGCAAACAAATTTTATAAGCGTGGTTAACCACCACGCTCAAGTATATCATTAAGTCAAGATTAATTAACTACATGTGATGATAGATCCCAACGAACTAATGATAAGCATGGCTAAGCGATTTAGACGTCAACCCATGTGACAACTAATATTGTATCACTAAATAATTTCCCATCCTATGGTGACAATAGAATCATGGTATTCAAATTATCAAGGAGGAAATAATCAATTAGGTCATTAACTACCAATACAAGGGTTTTATAATAAAGTAGCAATGCATGATAATTTAAAGCAACATAATACATAATAGATTTGAAAACTGGGTTCAACATGATCAAAGGACACGACTTGCCTTGGCCTTGCTCAGCTGAGGTCTCTTGGTCTTCAAATCCAATTTCCGCTCCTTCGAACGCGACCTAACGAGAGAGAAAGCGCAACGAAAAGACAAAATAAATTCAAATAAAATTCAAATGAACTCCAAAAACTTTCAAACCTGAACCAAAATATAGAGCTCAATTTTAGATGAATTTAGAAAAAAGAACGGGGTCAATCGGAGCTAGGACGAGGAAGAACGGGCTCTTGGAAAATTAAATCTACAGAAAATCGGGAAAAAAGGAAAAGTGTA
>JAYEVI010000090.1:0-100000 GCA_036346575.1 Dendrocalamus sinicus | reverse complement strand
TCGGTTTTGAGAGTTTGTACCTTTGCTTCCTTCACACGATCTGCGCCAAGATGTATCGCTTTCAACGCCCCACGCGGCTTTGGCGTTTCCTTTCGGCGATGGGATGGCGTCTCCTGCAGGATGCCCCGATAGATGGCCGCCAATGCCATCTGATCTTTGCGCATATCGACGTTGCCGTTCTTGATCGCATCCCACACTCCTTGAGCCTTCATGTAAACCTTCATCTTGATTGCCCATGCTGCATAATTGCTCTCCATGAGCATCGGATAATGCAGCGAGATAGCGGAACTCTCCTTCGCCATCGCACCGGATGATGCCTCGTCACCGGCGACACTGCTTCCCGAAGTACGTGACATGATCTTAGGCACGGATCAAAAAAACTTCGGCTACTTTGAAGGCTCTTGGACCGAGAGAAAACGGAGAAAAAACTGCTGTTTTTCTTTTTCTGAACTTTGCTCTTGCTGCTGCTCTGCGTTTTTTGGGTGCCTTTTATTTGCGCTTGCCTGATTTGATCTCGGAGATGAAAACTGAAAAAACAGTTGGACTCGGAGTCCTTCTTCGGTACCATCTTGGACTTCTCTTTCTTTGTGTTAGGCCGGCTCGGATTCCCTGCTTTTATCTCACACGGACGAGTCAAAAAAGAACAATACGCAACAAGTTGGCCACCAGCAGCATCCACTGGTCCTTGCCCTTGACTCCCTGTAATGTGACTCGTTGACACAACCACCTAAAAGGACAATACTACGTTGACGCAATCTAGCCCTTGAATTCTAATCTTTATTTCTCACAAATATTCCAATACCTAAACTGGTTACAAGCATCTCAATTTACATGCCTATAACTCCTAATAACACACGACTATGACTTCGAATTGGACACTACTTCAACTCGAATTATACTCGAAAACGAACTCAATTACGACTAGGACTCTAAGTCAAGATTAAATCTAACAATCTCCCCCTTAATATTGACTTTCTAACTTCTTTCTATCTTGTTTGAGTTTTGGACGGCGACACATCTAAAACGTCCCTGACTCAACTCATCTTCAGAGCACTTCATCTTCGCTGAGCGCTTCGGCAACAAATGCTTTCTTCGTCTTCGGCTTTGGGCATTCTGAAGCAAAGTGTTCATAATCATTACAGTTATAACACCTCACTTTTGTCTTATCAAACCTCCGACCTTTACGGCCTTGGCCATCACCTCTGGAAGTGTTCTTGCCTTCACGCTTCGATGATCGGGCCTCCCACTCGGCGTGAGTCAACAAGAGCTGTCCTTCACCTTTGTTGCTAGTGTCGTGGATGCGTTCCTCATACGCCGTAAGACGACCGATGACCTCCACCATGGTCATTGCCTTTAGGTCTCCAAATTGCTCTATGGTGAAGCAATCGGGAGAAATCGTGAGGAATAGCACGAAGGAATTTCTTTACCACATACAACTCTTCCACCTTCTCACCAAGGGCCCGTATCTTGTTGACGATGACCGTCAACCAGACGGCGAAGTCATTGATCGACTCCGTTTCCTTCATACGTAGCACCTCGAACTCGGTCTTGAGCGTTTGTACCTTTGCTTCCTTCACGCGATCTGCGCCAAGATGCATCGCTTTCAACGCCTCCACGCGGCTTTGGCCGTCTCCTTTCGCCGATGGGAAGAGCGTCTCCTCGAGATGCCCAGTAGATGGCCGCCAATGCCATCTGATCTTTGCGCATATTGACGTTGCCGTTCTCGATCGCATCCCACACACCTTGAGCCTTCATGTACACCTTCATCTTGATTGCCCATGCTGCATAATTGCTCTCGTGAGCATCGGATATCTGAGAGATAGCGGAACTCTCCTTTGCCATCACACCGGATGATGCCTCGTTGCCGTCGACACCGCTTCCCGAATTACGCGACATGATCTTGGGCACGGATCAAAAAAACTCCGGCTACTTTGAAGGCTCTTGGACGGAGAGAAACGGAAGGAAAAAATTACTGTTTTCCTTTTTCTCTTTTTCTTGAAATTTGCTCTTGCTCTTGCTTGGACCTGCTTTTGCTGCTCTGCGTTTTTGGGGTCTTGCTCTGATGCTGAATTGCCCTTTGCTATTTTTCCCCTCGCACAGCGCACTTTTATTTCAGGAGCGTGAAAACCGAGTTGGAGAGGCACTGCTGGGACTCCGTTTCGAAGACTCCCACGGACCGAGTAAGAAAGGCAGAAAAAAAACGCGACGTGCTCTCTGTCCGTTTTGTAACAAGTGGTATCAGAACCTATCTTGATTATCTTCTGCTGCTGCTCCCGGGAGGATCTCTGATCCCGAAGGCGGTCACCGTTGCGCACCGCCGCCAGCCTCGGGTCGATCGACCCCCGCCGTCAACGAGAAAAAAATCGCCTTTCGACGAATAGCGTCCCGGCGTGCACCTAAAATTCACGTTGTCAGCGACAGCCGGGAGAAGCAAGAAAAGGGAGACAAGACACAAAGATTATTGATTTGTGCAGAAAAGAAAGAGGACAAGACAAGAGAGAGTTTCATCACGTAAGCAAGGTGGAGCACATGCTGTAGCATGCAGGTGGCAGGCACAAGGTGGAATTCTACTAGGAGCTTCTCAATCTTTCTTCGTGTCTCAGGGAAAAAAAGGACAGAAAAGCAAGAGAAAAGAAATAGAGGATCGCGTGAGTGCACAGCAGCAATAGGCGAAGTCTCCTAGTTCCGTGCGACATACAAGACGGAAGTCAAGTCGGGTTGTGTCGACTGAACCCGAGCCGTTTTTTTTCCACCGAACTGTCTTGAGACGGATTCTCGATGGCGCCTCTCGGCGTTTTTCCTCGCTCCAGGAATAAAAAGCACGTTGTGGGCAGCAGAGCAAACCAAAACGCAGAGCAGCAGCAAGAGCAAAGTTCAGAAAAAGAAAAACAGCAGTTTTTTCTCCGTTTTCTCTCGGTCCAAGAGCCTTCAAAGTAGCCGGAGTTTTTTTTGATCCGTGCCTAAGATCATGTCGCGTGCCGGAAGCGCGTGTCGCGGCGGCGAGGCATCATCGGTGCGATGGCGAAGGAGAGTTCCGCTATCTCGCCAGCATTATCCGATGCTCACGGAGAGCAATTATGCAGCATGAGCAATCAAGATGAAGGTGTACATGAAGGCTCAAGGTGTCTGGGATGCGATCGAGAACGGCAACGTCGATATGCGCAAAGATCAGATGGCATTGGCGGCCATCTATCAGGGCATCCCAGAAGAGACGCTCTTCCTACTGGCCGAAAAGGAGACGGCCAAAGCCGCGTGGGAGGCGTTGAAAGCGATGCATCTTGGCGCAGATCATGTGAAGGAAGCAAAGGTACAAACTCGCAAAACCGAGTTCGAGGTGCTGCGTATGAAGGAAACGGAGTCGATCAATGACTTCGTCGTCCGGTTGACGATCATCGTCAACAAGATACGGGCCCTTGGCGAGAAGGTGGAAGAGTTGTATGTGGTGAAGAAATTCCTTCGTGCTATTCCCTCACGGTTTCTCCCGATTGCTTCAGTCATAGAGCAATTTAGAGACCTAAAGGCAATGACCATGGAGGAGGTCATCGGTCGTCTTAAGGCGTATGAGGAACGCATCCATAACACTAGCAACAAAGGTGAAGGACAGCTCTTGTTGACTCGCGCCGAGTGGAAGGCTCAATCATCGAAGCGTGAAGGCAAGAACACTTCCAGGGGTGATGGCCAAGGCCGTAAAGGTCGGAGGTTTGATAAGGTAAAAGTGAGGTGTTATAACTGTAATGATTATGGACACTTTGCTTCGAATGCCAAAAGCCAAGACGAAGAAAGCGTTTGTTACGGCGCTCAAATAAGATAAAGTGCTCAAAGATGAGTTGAGTCGGGCGTTTGAGATGTGTCGCCGTCAAACTCAAACAAGATGGAAAGAAGTTAGAAAGTCAAGATTAAGGGGGAGATTGTTAAAATTAATCTTGACTTAGAGTCCTAGTCGTAAATTGAGTTCGTTTTCGGGTGTAATTCGAGTTGAAGTAGTGTCCAATTCGAAGTCCTAGTCGTGTGCTGTTAGGAGTTATAGGCATATAAATTGATATGCTTATAACCAGTTTAGGGATTGCAATATTTGTTTTGAGAGTTTGCATATGAAGGAAACAGAGTCGATCAATGACTTCGCCGTCCGGTTGACGGTCATCGTCAACAAGATACAGGCCCTTGGCGAGAAGGTGGAAGAGTTATGTGTGGTAAAAAAATTCCTTCGTGCTATTCCCTCACAGTTTCTCCCGATTGCTTCAGTCATAGAGCAATTTGGAGACCTAAAGGCAATGACCATGGAGGAGGTCATCGGTCGTCTTAAGGCGTATGAGGAACGCATCCATTACACTAGCAACAAAGGTGAAGGACAGCTCTTGTTGACTCGCGCCAAGTGGGAGGCTCAATCACCGTTGCGTGCGGCCGCTGTCTCGCCATCTCTGGCATTGAAGAGCTGTTCTGGCGACGACTGCGCCAGTGACTTCTCCCTGAAAAAGATCCGGCGCGCGTACAGAGTTCGAAAGGACAGAGCAGCGCCAAGAGAGGAAAAACGTTTTTGCATGCAGCAAGAGAAAGGTGCCAACTATTTTATTGCAATATTTGTGAGAAATAAAGAGTAGAATTCAAGGGTTAGATTTGTAACAATTGGTATCAAAGCCAAAACCTTGAGTTCTTCTGCTGCTGCCCCCGGGGGTGATCTTTGCTCCCGGGGGCGGCCACCGCTGCTCGTGCCGCCGCCGGCCTCGGGCGGTCATCGTTGCACGCTGCTGCTAGCCGGTTCGGACTCCGGAGGCGTGCGTCCTCGCGATCTCTGGCCTGCGGCACATGGGCGTAGGCTGCGGTTACGCATGTTACAAAGATGTCACGCCCAGCGCTGGGCCACTACATGCATGTAAGCAGCAGATCGACCAACAACGGCGGTCGAGGGCGCTGCTCGTTCGGTGCCTTGCACGACCGATCTACGCGAGCTCGTGCGTAGGTGTGGCGCCATCCACGCACGCGGTGCACGGCGCGTAAGCGGCTGAGAGAAGCGTCCAGTGCTCGGTCCGCGCGAAGCAACAACTCGCTTGCTTTATCCTCACAACCTCGATCCACGTGCAATCGAGAAGCCAGACGCAAGGCGTAGATATTCGGTGGTGCCACACGTGAAGATCTAGCAATAGCCGAGCGAAGAATCACAAGCACGCAGGAGAGAGAGGACAAAATATCTGGAAGCAAAAGGAAATAGATCGGTCAAAGCTAAGTCAAAGAAAAGGGGTATTAGCCTGTACGTGTCGGTGATTAATCCAATACCCATGCAAATCCAAGTAGTAGCCGAACTGGTTTTTTTGGTTTTCCGTCTCCGACTCGCAGAGACAAGACGACGCAATAAAAGTCCAAGCGAAGTGGCAGTTCAGGCAACGAAGCGTAGAGCAGCAAGAGCAACAGAGCAAAGGTTCAAGAAAAAAGAGAAAAAGAAAAACAACATTTTTTTTTCTGTTTCTCTCGGTCCAAGAGACTTCAAAGTAGTCCGAATTTTTTTGATTCGTGCTCAAGATCATGTCGCGTACTCCAGGAAACAGTGTCACCGGCGACGAGGCATCATCCGGTATGATAGCGAAGGAGAGTTCCGCTATCTCGCTGCATTATCCGATGCTCACGACGAGCAATTATGCAGCATGGGCAATCAAGATGAAGGTGTACATGAAGGCTCAAGGAGTGTGGGATGCGATCGAGAACGGCAACGTCAATATGCGCAAAGATCAGATGGCATTGGCGGCCATCTACCAGGGCTAGATTTGTAACAATTGTTAGATTTAATCTTGACTTAGAGTTCTAGTCGTAATTGAGCTGTCCTAGTCGTAAAGATTAGAATTCCAGGGCAGATTTTGTAACAATTGGTATCAGAGCCAAAACCTTGAGTTCTTCCGCTGCTGCCCCCGGGGGGTGATCTTTGCTCCCGGGGACGGCCACCGTTGCGCGTCGCCGCTGCAGAGAAGCCGACCGGCGGCCGCACCCGACCGATCGCCGACGTGCCCATCAGAAGAGGCGCCCGACGCCACCGTGCACGCGCCTGGCAGCCCGAAGCCACCGATGCACCCGAGACCACTCGCCGCGCCCGAAGCCTGAGGCCGTCATCGCGCCCCGCGCCTGGAGCCGTCCTCCGTCGCGCAGATCCACCCGGATCCGGCCGCCACCGCCGGCGCAGAGGAAGAAGTGGGCGCGAGCGCGGCCGGCGCAGCACGGGGACCGGCCGAGCTCGGGAGGCGTGGCGACCGCGCGCGGCGAAGAAGGGACGCCGCCACCCACCGCGAGGTGAAGAGGAGGCCGCCGCCGTGCGCGTGCGGGGGGAAGCCATGCCCGCTCCGCGTGCGAGGGGAGAAGAGACGGGGGAGGCTGCTGCCGAGGAGGAGGAGGCGCTACCGAAGGGGAGCGGCCGAGCACAGGGCGGCGCCGGAGAAGGACGCGTCGGGGATGGGCATGGAGGAAGTGAGGTGCGTTCGGTTGGGTTACGGTGTCCCTTCTTTTGGGCCGCAGGAATCCGAATAGGCCCAGAGGAAGAAAGACCAGCAGAAGCGGCCGAAACAGGTGCGGTCTCACTCGGGAAAATAGGAGCCCGAGACGGATACAGAAGATCGAGCCGAACTCGTCTCCAAGCAAAAGAAAACCGAGCTGGAGGTGATATTCGCCCAAATAAAAGCACAACGGAGCACCCCAAGAGGTAAAGCAAGAGCAAGAGCAAAAATTCAAGAAGAAGAGAAAAAAGGAAAACAGTAATTTTTCCTTCCGTTTCTCTCCGTCCAAGGGCCTTCAAAGTAGCCGGAATTTTTTAATCCGTGCTCAAGATCATATCGCGTACTCCGAGAAACGGTGTCACCGACGACGAGGCATCATCCGGTATGATAGCGAAGGAGAGTTCTGCTATCTCGCTGCATTATCCGATGCTCACGATGAGCAATTATGCAGCATGGGCAATCAAGATGAAAGTGTACATGAAGGCTCATGGAGTGTGGGATGCGATCGAGAACGGCAACGTCGATATGCGCAAAGATCAGATGGCATTGGCGGCCATCTACCAGGGTATCCCAGAAGAGACGCTCTTCCTACTGGCCGAAAAGGAAACGGCCAAAGCTGCGTGGTAGGCGTTGAAAGCGATGCATCTTGGCGCAGATCGTGTGAAGGAAGCAAAGGTACAAACTCTCAAAACCGAGTTCGAGGTGCTGCGTATGAAGGAAACGGAGTCGATCAATGACTTCGCCGTTCCGGTTGACGGTCATCGTCAACAAGATACGGCCCTTGGCGAGAAGGTGGAAGAGTTGTATGTGGTAAAGAAATTCCTTCGTACTATTCCCTCACAGTTTCTCCCGATTGCTTCAGTTATAGAGCAATTTGGAGACCTAAAGGCAATGACCATGGAGGAGGTCATCGGTCGTCTTAAGGCGTATGAGGAACGCATCCATGACACTAGTAACAAAGGTGAAGGACAGCTCTTGTTGACTCAAGCCGAGTGGGAGACCCGATCATCGAAGCGTGAAGGCAAGAACACTTCCAGGGGTGATGGCCAAGGCCGTAAAGGTCGAATGTTTGATAAGGCAAAAGTGAGGTGTTATAACTGCAATGATTATGGACACTTTGCTTCGGAATGCCAAAAGCCGAAGACGAAGAAAGCGTTTGTTGCCGAAGCGCTCAGCGAAGATGAAGTGCTCTGATGATGAGTTGGGTCAGGGACGGTTGAGATGTATCACCGTCCAAACTCAAACAAGATGGAAAGAAGTTAGAAAGTCAAGATTATGGGGGAGATTGTTAGATTTAATCTTGACTTAAGAGTCCTAGTCGTAATTGAGTTCGATTTTATCGCGCGACGTGCTCTCTGTCCGTTTTCTAATCTGCACTTGCTTTACTCTGTTTTGGGGGTTCCGTGCCAACTTTTCTCTCTCCTAGCTTGCTTGCTGATTTTTCTTCACTTTAATGCCTTGATTTTTTTCCCTTCTCAACGTGACTAGCTGCTCCTGTCTTCTTTGAGACTGCTCTTTTCTTTCCTTGCTGTCAGCACGGCAGCACCTCTGTTGGTGCAATTTTTTTTGTGCAAACACTGCGTTCTCCTCTTTGTTTTGTCCTTGCGTGTGCTGCTTCGGACACAGACTTGACATCAGGATCTCGGCACTGTCCCGTGCGCGGCGCAGAGGCCGCTCATCTCGCGGGCGGACTTCTCAGCGGCGACGGAGGAACGGTGGCGACTGAAGACTGCGTCTCTTCCTCCTTCTTAGCAGCGGCAGCGCGCAACGGTGGCCGCCCCCGGGAGCAAAGATCACCCCCCGGGGGCAGCAGCAAAAGAACTCAAGGTTTGGCTCGAATATTTGCAAGAGTTTGGTGTGCGCTGTGCGAGGGGAAAAAACAGCAAAGGGCAATTCAGCATCAGAGCAAGACCCCAAAAACGCAGAGCAGCAAAAGCAGGTCCAAGCAAGAGCAAGAGCAAATTTCAAGAAAAAGAGAAAAAGGAAAACAGTAATTTTTTCCTTCCGTTTCTCTCCGTCCAAGAGCCTTCAAAGTAGCCGGAGTTTTTTTGATCCGTGCCCAAGATCATGTCGCGTAATTCGGGAAGCGGTGTCGACGGCAACGAGGCATCATCCGGTGTGATGGCAAAGGAGAGTTCCGCTATCTCGCTGTATTATCCGATGCTCACGGAGAGCAATTATGCAGCATGGGCAATCAAGATGAAGGTTTACATGAAGGCTCAAGGTGTGTGGGATGCGATTGAGAACGGCAACGTCGATATGCGCAAAGATCAGATGGCATTGGCGGCCATCTACGGGGCATCGGAGGAGACACTCTTCCCATCGGCCGAAAAGGAGACGGCCAAAGCCGCGTGGGGCGTTGAAAGCGATGCATCTTGGCGCGGATCGTGTGAAGGAAGCAAAGGTACAAACTCTCAAAACCGAGTTCGAGGTGTTGCATATGAAGGAAACGAGTCGATCAATGACTTCGCCCGTCCGGTTGACGGTCATCGTCAACAAGATACGGGCTCTTGGCGAGAAGGTGGAAGAGTTATATGTGGTAAAAATTCCTTCGTGCTATTCCCTCACGTTTCTCCGATTGCTTGATCATAGAGCAATTTGGAGACCTAAAGGCAATGACCATGGAGGAGGTCATCGGTCGTCTTAAGGCGTATGAGGAACGCATCCATTACACTAGCAACAAAGGTGAAGGACATCTCTTGTTGACTCGCGCCGAGTGGGAGGCTCAATCATCGAAGCGTGAAGGCAAGAACACTTCCAGGGGTGATGGCCAAGGCCGTAAAGGTCAGAGGTTTGATAAGACAAAAGTGAGGTGTTATAACTGCAATGATTATGGACACTTTGCTTCAGAATGCCAAAAGCCAAAGACGAAGAAAGTGTTTGTTGCCGAAGCGCTCAGCGAAGATGAAGTGCTCTGAAGATGAGTTGTGTCAGGGACATTTGAGATGTGTCGCCGTCCAAACTCAAACAAGATGGAAAGAAGTTAGAAAGTCAAGATTAAGGGGGAGATTGTTAGATTTAATCTTGACTTAAGAGTCCTAGCATAATTGAGTTCGATTTTATCTGTAATTCGAGTTGAAGTAGTGTCCAATTCGAAGTCCTAGTCGTGTGCTATTAGGAGTTATAGGCATATAAATTGAGATGTTTGTAACCAGTTTATGCATTGGAATATTTGTGAGAAATAAAGATTAGAATTCAAGGGCTAGATTTGTAACAATTTATAAATTTGTAGCTTTGCATTAGCTTATTTGTGGTATGTTTCATATGATCTAAAATTTCATTATCATTCATATTTTTCTATTATATCACTAATTTTCATATGTTTCATACACATGTGACTTATCACTACTCCGCACTTATGGCAAAATAATTATATGTTTTGGTATGCACTTTATATTGTCGAGGTATTTATTTTATATTTCTCTGTTTTTCGTTGTTTGTCTCCAATTGTATAATTTATGTACGAATTTGAAATTCTATAAGAGTAAAAGACTATATTTATATCAACTTAATTTAGTCTTACAAATGATTCAACCCACCCCTGACTTCACCACTGAAGCCACGCAACTCGTAAGCGTGCTGTAAAAGTGCAACAAACAGGTCCGGTCTAGTGAAATTTCCAAAATATATCAGGTCAGAGCATTTTGATTAAATTTTGAAATTTATTTGAGATGTTCTCTTGAAGCTGTCTAAAAATAATTAAACTAGCTGAAGTGATATGCCCGCGTAGTATACAACTATACATCATAAACTCTAAATCTTTGATAACTCAAATTTGACTTAGATTATATCTAAATAAGAGTTGTTTTTTAGGCTTACGACTTTTCTTATATTTTTTTTTTTAGGCTTACGATTTTTTTAATATCTTTTTACTTTAAGTATGAAAGACATACGGCATCAACGGTTGTGGGTTAGTCATAATTAGGAGCCACCAGATTGATGGCTAATTGTTTTTCTATTTTCTGAGGATTTATGTTATTTTTATATATTTTCTCTAAGTGGTCCTTTGGACATCATATTTTGTTAATAAGTTGCGTGAAAATGTATTTTTGTGAAATGTTGTTTGCCTAAAACTTGCTTTCAGTTATTCTTCAATTTCTTTTTTTTAAGTTTTGTGAAAACTTGGTGGGAATGGTTTATCGTAAAAATTCATAATTTGAGTTCCAATAAAATTTAGTCAACAAACAGAAATAGATTTAGAAATACAAAATAATATCGCATATGGTTATTAACTTATAACCATCTATGATAGTTAGTAGTTAAAATCGTCTGTGATTCATGCTATATCACAGGTGATTTCTATTATAAATTATTTGTAATAGTCAACTATCACAGACGGCTATGAATTAATAACCATATGTGATAGTACGTGTTACAGATAGTTCGAAAATCATCGGTAATGACCTCATGTCATTACTGACCCATAAATTCAGACGACTCACAAACCATTTGCGACAACGTTTTTAAGCCGTCTGTGATGATCTTTTCTGCACTAGTATACAAAAATACTAGTAGTATACAGTCCTGAATTTCTGGCCAAAAAATTTGTGAGAGCAAACTAACACTGCTGGCAGAGAAAGAGTAGCTGCAACCGTACTATATTAGAACTTAACGTTTTCCGTTTTGATAGGAATGGCATTTTATAACGAGAACTAGGGTGATGCGACCGTGGAAACCAAAGGCCCTTGGATTTTAATGAAGACCGAGTGAACAGTCCACCAGTCGTGCACACATCACGGATGGAACAACCCTAGCTAACCGGCTGATGTCACTTCTAACGGTTTTTAAACTTATGGCTATGTTTGTTATCTTTTGACTGAAAATGTATTGTAATGATTTTTAGTTTTTTCTAAATTATGTAAATAAAAATAAAAATATCGTTATACCATTATAGATAATACAAAGAAATAAAAAAAATAAAATACAAAAATACCAAAAAAAACTAAAATTAAGAAATCAATATATTTCAAGTGGCCGAGTTGTGCGGAGCCACCTTTAACCAGATCAGCAATGCCTAGCTTGCACAACAATATTATATAGACCGGCAAGACAACATGCAACAGACAACGCGTGCAGCACCACGCTCCAGTTGGGCTCTCCTTATCGGTACACTCAAATACTCAATCATGAACCGTTAAAAATGCTAGCCAAAACTGGCGATATATACCCCCTCCAAACCTTGAGCTCGACATCACATCACAGCTCAAGCCCCATCGCTCACTCAGCTAGCTATAGCTAGCTAGTGAAGCTTCACTGCAGGTTTCTTGCTTGCTTTAGTTTAATTTGCGAGATATGAAGCTCTCGGTGGCCGTCCTCTGCGCCCTGGTGGCCGCCCAGGCGGTCCTCCTCGCCGTGCCGTCGGCGGAGGCCGGCGAGCTGGAGGTCAGGTACTACAAGAAGAAATGCAGAGGCGTGGAGAGCATCGTCAAGTGGCACGTCATCAGGGCTCTCAAGACGAACCGCCGCACCGGCGCTGCTCTTGTCCGCTTGCTCTTCCACGACTGCTTCGTCAGGGTATGCATATACACGTCTCAACAATTTCATGCACCGACCATTTCACCTGAGTGACCTAGCTAGTTTATGCAGAGCTAGCTAGTAAGTACTAGATGTTTATTGCATAGAATTAACCTCCAAATTAATGACTTAACCATGCAGGGGTGCGATGGCTCTGTCCTCCTTGACGCGTCCTACGACAACCCTCACCCGGAGAAGGAGGCTCCGGTGAACATCGGGCTCGCTGCCTTCGACGTCCTGGAGGAGATCAAGGCCGCTGTCGAGAAGATGTGCCCCGGCGTGGTCTCCTGCTCCGACATCCTCATCTACGCCGCACGCGACGCGGCCAGCATTCTCAGCAACGGCCACGTCCACTTCGACGTCCCCGCCGGCCGCCTCGACGGCTACGTCTCCTCCTCCTCCGAGGCCCAGGCGGAGCTCCCGGACTCCACCTTCACCGTGCAGCAGCTCATCGACAACTTCGCCCGCAAGAACTTCACCGTCGAGGAACTCGTCATCCTCTCCGGCGCGCACTCCATCGGCGTCGGCCACTGCTCATCCTTCACCGCCCGCCTCACCGCCCCGCCGGCGCAGATCACCCGGCTTACCGCGAAGTGCTCAACTACAAGTGCCCCCACGGCGCCAACCCGGCCGTGGTCAACAACGTCCGCGACGAGGACTACGGGCCCGTGGCCAGGTACATGCCGGGGTTCACGAGCCGGGTGCGCAAGATCAGCGACTTCCTGGACAACACCTACTACCACAACAACCTCGCCAGGATCGTCACCTTCAATTCCGACTGGCAGCTGCTGACGCACAAGGAGGCGCTGGGCCACGTCCAAGAGTACGCCGACAACGGCACGCTCTGGGACGAGGACTTCTCCGACTCGCTGGTCAAGCTCAGCAAGCTGCCCATGCCGGCGGGGAGCAAGGGGGAGATCAGGAAGAAGTGCAGCATCATCAACCACCGCCTATACTAGATCGTACTGGACGGGAAGGTGTACATGCATGCATGATGCATGGAGATCGGAGAAAAGGCCACCCAGCACACGTGCGTAGAGTTCAATAATTAAGCTTGTGGTTTAATTTTGTCATCCATCCATTATTTTGATTCCCATTGGTTGTACTTTGTTGTGTATTTCTCAGCTCTGTTGATCTGTCATATAATTATACATAACTCACTGCAATAAAAGCACGGTTCTTGCGACATCCGACATGGTACGTAGCATATGTGTCGCTGGCAACGCTCACCTCCAAACTCACGCATGCACGAAATTCGAGGGAGCCGGAATTATTTGAATTCATGGTCTCCATTTTTCTTGATACAAAGTACAAACCCTAACCGTTCGTCTGCACTTGCCAGTGCAGCATTGGACTATTTCCTATGGAGGTGATTTTACATCTTCGGAAGTGCTAAACCGCAGTCGTCTATTTTTTGTGCCCAAAAGCAGTCGTTTTGTCAGCCGTCTGTTTCTTTGAGATTTGTGTCTCGGGATGAACGCGAACGCTAGCGCTTTTTCCGGGTTGCGAAGTGCCATATGTTATTTTTTTCCAGACCTGCTTTCTTGAAGTTTCCTTTGTCCGGTCACGTTTCCGTTGTTTGAATACTATTTTCATCGTTTCACGCGCCTGTCCACAATTTTTTCTTGCCATAACCCTGGATTCCAGCTTACAGGCTCCAATCGAGTGTGAACTTCATGGCTGCTGTCCAATACTTGAAACCTTGAATTGAATGTGACCTCAAACTATTTGAGTATTCGATTTTTATGCCAGGAATGTCTTTGTAAACCAAAGTGATTTGTATGTTAACAATTTTGTATTAATTCTATCGAATAAAATGTGGTAATCTTTACGGTCGACTCTACCATTTTATAAAAAGATTTCGCAGGTTTACATAAAAAGATTTGTACTTCAATAAGCTCGTTTCTCTGGATCATGTAAATTGAATACAGAAACTCTGGTATTAATATCTCTTTTCAATATCAAACTCTGGATCTTAGGAAGTTAGTTGTGTTTTGTTTGATTAAACTTCTCAAACTGTTTTGTTTGCTTTTTTGAACTTTTTTAGTACCATAGCTTTAATATAGAGTACTACAACATCCCAATGCAGAGTATATATACAATATAGTGGGCATTTTTCAAAACGAGGCCCGATAAGAATTGAGGGCCCGTTAAGCAGTTTGATGCAAGTTTTGTATTGGATAATCTTGTGTGTCCATTTTCTAATCGTGTGGACTAGGATTTGACTATTTTTGACAATGAAAATAGTCAAATCTCATATAGACAGCCCCTTACATCTTTTGAAAAGTTACGCTACACATCTGTAAACGAAGGGGTATCAGACTGTCAGTATCACATGCGTAGAGCAAGTTAGCTAGATTGTCACTTCAGCAGTAAAGAGTTAAAGCTGAAAAAATATATAATTTGTATAACGTATTGGATCATGACAAATACAAGTTCCAAGCCGTGAAGTCATGCTCACATGCATGAGAACACCAACCCAACAAACCACACCAACCACATGACGTGTAGACGTCCAGTTGATATAGCTAATTCTGTATCTTATGGTTCAGAAAGAAGAAAAGTAGCGTGCGAGTTTTCGTGATCGGCGCTTATCTTCTCATTTTCTTTCTTCAAGTGGTGGAGTTATAATTTTTTTTTCTGAGGCCATGCGGCCCAGCGCCTGCCCTCAGCGTTAGGTTCCTCGCCACCCGCCTACAAGACACAATGCGACGTCCGGCTCTTCGCTTTTCGCTTGCTAACCCGGCTCGCCGGCGGCCATGCACCGTCTCAATTGCCGGCCACGGTGGTACGCCATCACAGGTGGGATGCTCTGTATCTCCGTTGCTCGTCGCGGGTGAGCCCAGACAGCCGTCTAGACTTATTGGACGGTGCCTCCGTCCCTATTTCTTTATATATGTACATTTACAGTTAAGCTCCTGTATGCATACACATCCGTATTTTTATATCCTCGCCATGGCACAAAAGCTAGAAAAAAAATCTGTATGTAATGTGCCCTTTGGTAGGTGAGAGTATGGAAATAGACGCCCGAACCCAATTTCTCTTGTTAATTGACCGAGAATTCCCACCAACAGAAGTATAACCAGAGCATCTCAAGAAATGGGAGCTAAAGAAGATCGACAGGCTGTCGCTCATTTCTTTGGAAAGGAGCAGAAGAAGCACACGGCTGCCATTGCCTAGTAAAATGGGACAAGGTTTGTCGCCCAAAAAGCTCGGGGGCCTCGGTGTCAAAGACCTCAGTGTCTGCCCGGCATGTAAGTTCACACACGGCAATTAAAAAGAGATGAATGATTACATTTGTTATTCGGAACTTAAAAGTGACCCAACTTATCAGATGTAATTTTCAATCGCACGACGCTCGACTGCTCGACAGTTGTAAACTCGATGATGATTTCGACCGCTCGGCGCTTGATCGCTCAGCAATAGTAAACTATTACCAGTCGTAAACTTCGACCACTTCTGCGCTCGTAAACTACAACCACTTTGCACTCTGATCTTTGATCGACTAGCACTCGTAAGCTTCGGCCGCTTTATACATACTCAAACTTCGACCATATGCATGTACCCAAACTTTGAGATCGAGCACTCTTGTATTTGTTACCTTCGAGTACTTGTATTTTCTTTATTTTTCAGTGGCAATTCGACACCTTTGCATCAGGGATCACATTCTCGGAAAAGAAAAAAATCGGACCCCATGAGAATTCTGATTTTTGAAAATTTCAAAATTTTTGTAATTTTTTCGAAGAATTTTGGTCAAAAAAAATTCAAACGCACAGTTTGAATCCACAAATTCAAATAAGTTTAGAATGTCGGATTTCCCGAGGAAAAAAAATCAGGTTTTCTATCGAAATTTCGACCTAGAACAAGTGATCCTTATCAAGGCCAGAGCATAGACGATATAAGGCCCGCTCCAGGCGGAAGCCAAAGCACTTCAGATGGCATGAACGGTGGCAAGAACACTACAACTCCAACTGAATGGCAAGAGCATTACAACCAACAACACTGTCTCAGCACTTGGACACTAGTAGAGACTACTACAAAACGGGTCATCACAGATGATTCAGAACTATTATTACAGATTCTGAATCGTTTGAATATATATGTCAGTGATAATCAAATATTATTACAGACGATTTATGAGCCGCCTGTTATAAATAGAACTGTGAAGAACACTATCACAGATGGCTCGAACCAAAAACCGTTTGTGATACTCACACATCACTCACAGTTCTAGCTACTAACCGTCTGTGATGGGCAAGTATCACAGACGGTTGGTATATAAAACTGTCTATCGTATTTTCACATCACAGACGGCTGGTAGATAGAACTGTCTATGATAGTCTTTTATAGACGGTTTATACCATAAAACTGTCTGTGATAGTTTATTCTATACCTAAAGTCTCATGTAGAACTTGCAACTGTTTGAATGATATTTGAGTAAGTTCTTCATATTTGACCTTTTGTCCCGAGAGATTTTCAAGTCTGGGAATAGAGGATTGGTTAGACCGGTTTCAGACTAGCCTCCCCAATGGCGGTCTAACCAGGCCAGTATAGAAGACGTCGATTTCGTTGCCTCTCATTACTAGCTTGATTTTGTTTCACCGTGTTAGTGTGATAAAAACTTAATGACTATCGTAGTCACTCAAATGAAGATTTTATTCATCCGCCCTCTAATTATCAGCAATCAGTCCTACAACAACAATTTGTCTCTCTGGCCCATGGTCTCACAAGTTGCCTTGCAGCCGAACACCCCGGACAGGATCAATTGGACTCACACGGGAGATGGACAGTACACGGCGCAGTTCGACCCGTGCAGCTGGACGTGGCCATGCCTTTCCGGATGGACAACCAGTACTACAAGAACGTGCTGGCGCACAACGTCGTGTTCGCCTCCGATCAGACGCTGCTCCAGAGCTCCGAGACGTCCGGGCTCGTCGAGTTCTACGCCAGGGCGCCGGAGGCGTGTGCCACCAGCTTCGCTGCCGCGATGGTGAAGCTCAGCCGCATCGAGGTGCTCAAAGCCGCCCAGGGGAGATCAGGGACAAGTGTTCCAAGGTGAACTCGTACTAGATGTATACATGTACTCATGCATGCATGCTAACTACTTGTTTCCCTTCACCTGTATACTTGTTATATGTTTGCGGTTACATACCTATTTTAGACTATGATGCTCGAGCACCAAAGAGCGTATGTGTGTGTGTGTGTGTATATATATATATATATATATATATATATATATATATATATATATATATATATATATATATATATATATATATATATATATATATATATATATATAACGAGTGTTGTATCTTAACTTCTTCTAGATTTTGCAAAATTAAGTTTATATTATTATTTATTAAAGAATATCTTTCTGCTAACTGATTATGCTCCTTATACAACCTGTCTAATTTTAAATCTAATTCGTCCTGTCTTTTACCCCAAGTTATATAGAAATTATGTAAAAGATCAACTATTAAATTTAATTGGCTATGAGAGGTATGCCAACTATGTTCTTCAGAAGGATTTATTCTACACCTTATATTGATATTATCTTTGGTATTAACAGTTTTACCAGCACTGACTTCTAAATTAAGATATTTTAGCTTTTCAATGATGACTAACCTTGCTCTGATACCAACACAAAATAAGATTAGTAAAAATAGTGATTACATTAAAGAAGAAATCGCCATCAAAAGTTTAGGAAAGCCTTCTGTTGAAACTTCAAAGTTTAAAGAAGGTTTTAATTATTTAGATCAAGAGGTTAGTAATATTAAAAAATTAGTAGAAGAAATTAAAACCTTGGTTATTTCATAATTATATGTCAGAATATAATAAAGCACTAAAAGAAACAGAAAAATATCTTGATCATCCTGTTGGTTTTTCTAACTACGAATCATCTAAGGAAGACTCGAAAGTAATAATAAGACAAAATAATACCATCCTTCAACTGTTAGTTCAGATCCTGAATAAAATTGATTCAGAAAACAAAAGCAAAGAAATAGTATTAGCTTCATCAGGCATAGTCTCTTCTACTAGATCTATAAACTCAGAAAAATGGACCTATCTAAAAGCTTCACTAGAAGAGATAAGGGACTCCAGTTAGTCAATATAGATAATAGACCCTTAACTTTAATGGATAAACTAAAAGGTAAGAGTGAAGATATTGATAATTTAGAAGAAGTCATAGATTTAGAAAGAGACTTAGAAAGATATCAAAAGGATACTTTAAGAAAATTAAAACCTCAACAAATATATCATATGGGTATGTTTGAAAGTAAAACAGGACTATATAGAATATCCAGAGAAGTGGAACTAAGCGTTTTGACACAACCAGTAGAATTAAGAATTGTAAGTAAACAATTTGAAAATGGATTAAAATATTCAGGTTATAAATATATTCATCAAGGAATGTATATTATAGGAGTTAAAGGAATGACTAGAAAGAAGTTAGGGACAAAGGTCTTAATAACCTTATTAGACAAAAGATGGGATACAATAAATAAAGCAGCATTAGGATTCTTAGAAGGAGATATGAATGAAAATAACCTAATAACATACATAGCTCCAGATTTAATTATGCCAATAAGGGAATTTATAGAAAAAATGAGTTTTGGGTTTCAAACTAAAGGTTATGAAGAATTTAAAGGAACAAATTTATTAATAAGCATAGAATTCATAGGAAGGCTCACTAACAAAAGTAGAACTAAATACAAAGTAAATGTAAATGATGTAATAGAAAGCATGCAATCAAAAGGAATCAAATTCATGAGTCCTCTGAAGATAAGTGCTGAAGAAAGAGCAGGAGAAGAATGGAACATAAGTAATTTGATAGAAGATAAAGCTTTAAAGCAACCTGAAGATTATATTAGTTATGAAAATAGCAGAGGAAACACTAGTATTAGATTTATAAATTATAAATCCAGGGCTTTAGATGATCTAGAGTCAGTCATATCAGAAAAAGATATTGAAGATAATAGAAGGCATAGCGTCTCTGAATTTATGGAAAAATCAGAATTAGATAGTGAAATAAAACATTGTGAAACTAAGCTAATTGAAATATCTAAAGAATATAATAATGTTATGAAAAGTGAATGGCCTATATTAAGAGATAAAGAAGTATATTTTCACAGAGAGTTATTTAGATTAAGAAAACTAAAAAAGGACAAAGATTTGGCTATAAAGAATCCAAAGATACAAGAAGAGAAATTGACACAGCCTGAGGATAAAGATAATATAGAAAACAAAAATATTAAAGAAAAACAAATCACAAGTGAAGAAGCACAGTGGGAAGAAAATGAAAAATTATTATCAGAAAGTTATGAAGAAGAACTAGAATTATTATGTAATGAAGAAGAAGCTATAGACAACGCAACACAATATAATGATTTTATAGATTCATTAGATGAAATAGGTTTATACAATCTAGACAATGCAATGGAAGCAATGGAAGTAGACCTAGGAGGAGGAAAGAAAAGAAGATATGGAGAAAGTTCTGGGGTAAAAAATGAGGGGGAAAGGGAGAGACCCTCTAGAGCAGCAGGAAAATGGCCTCCAGAAAAAGAAGGTTGTTCATATAATTATATCCCTGGACAATATAGATATATGGGATCAAAGAGAAGAGAGTTTGAAAAATCTATAAAATTTCAAAATCAGCACAGTGATGGGGCTATATTAAACTTAGCTGCTCATGATCCTATAGATTGGCCAAATATATTAAGCATATGGAAAGGTCTAATAGTACAAAAATATATACAAAATCAACATAATATCGGAAATAAAGTTGAAGATATGATAACATATCTAGAAACATTTCTAGGGGAATCTGTGAAAATGCTATGGGAACAATGGGTAGAAAGTTATCCTAATTTGTATGAAGAATTAAAAAGAGCCGGAAGTAACCCTAACAACTTTGCAAATATAATATCAAATATTGTTATAGCAGAAGATCCAGAACTTGGATATACAACACTGCAGAATGAAAGGTTAAAAGAAATAGAAAAGCTAACATTGACAAGTTGGAAAGGAATAAAAGAATTTTCTCAACATTACTTATACAATGCCACTACGGCTAAACAAGGATACAATATAAGCGTTGTAGAAAGGTATTTTAATAAATTACCTGATCCTTTAGGTAGCATGATATATGAAGAATATAAAAAAGAATCAGTAGGGATGGTAGTTAATATATCTCAAGCTATAACCTTTGTATTTAAACAATTAAGAAAAATATGCACAAGTATACAGGCTCAGAGATCTATGAAATATGATTATAATTTCTGTAACAAGATAGTCCAAATACCTTTGACATATGGAGATGACAGACCAAAAGGTAGGAAGCCTTATAAGCCTCAAAATAAAGGGAATAGCAATAACCACTTTAAAACAAAGAGGAGATATTTCCTTAGGAGATCTGATAACAAAGTCCCCTATTTACATAAAAGAAATGTAAGGCGTTATAATCCTAGAAAAAATTATGATAAAACATGTAGGTGTTTCATATGCAATTCACCAGATCATTTAAGTAAGACGTGTCCTAATAAAGATCAGAAAAGGTACTCAAGCAAATATGAGGAACAAGAAAGAGTCTTAATAATAGACAGTATAAATGATAATATACTGGTATGCGATGATGAAATAAAAGATGACGAATCAATATATTCTATTATAGAAACAGAAGAAGTTGATAATATTGAAGATGAATATGAATCAAGTAATGATGAGATAGACTTAATAGATGAGTTAGCTGGTCTAAAAATTGAAATGATGAATCAAACAATATGTGAACATGATTGGATTAGAGGAAAGGGTGATTATAATATAAAATGCACATTACGTATATATTACCCAAGCCAAGAAAATAGAGCCACTGCAATTTATGTCTAAAGCAAGCACATTCAGAATGCTTAAGGCCAAAGGCCATAGTTGGCGAAAGGAAATAGAATTTGAACCAGAAGAAAGGATATTATCTAGTAGAATTAGAACATTAGAAAATAGGATGAATAAACTAGAGGTAGAATTAGAAGAACTTAAATATCAATTAGATTCTAAAGAGCCTCAAGAAGATAAAGTCATAAAGATAAAGACTTAGAAAATCTGAGTTTATGGTACAAGCAATAACCTCAAAAGAAAGTAAAGGACTAAGTTAATTCAGCTAAAAGAAGCTATAACTAGTTTTGAAATAAATATATAGTAAAGCTACCTTTCAAAGAAATATTAGGAATAAGAATTCCAGTAAAGATAAAATTAAAACCAAACATCTCTTATAAAATATTGGCATTAGTAGATACAGGATGCACTAAGAATATTATCCATGATAAATATTTTATAAAATGTCCTGAGATAGTCCACACAATAGAAGATAGTAAGGCGAAATATCTCTGAGATATGTCAGGAATAAAAAAGATCCATAATCAACTAGCATATAATATTGAAACATATATAAATGGTACAAAATATATAATAGATGAAATTACAATACGAGATTTATCCATGATAAATGACGAAATGATAATTGGTCTAAGATTCTTACAACAATCAGTACAGACCACAATTATACATGAACTTGGTATTACATTTATTCCATATCAAGATAATGTTCCTTATATCTCAGAAGTACGAAAGCGTGGTGGACAAAAAATTTCAAATCTTGATGCACAAGATGCCATTACATACCCTGAAACAAAAATAGATGAACTTAGTGAAAATATAGAAGAATATTATATATCAAATTCTTGTATAGAATGTATAGGGCTGCAATCATTCGCACCAAATTGGTATAGAGATATAAAATCTAAAAAAGATATAGAAAGAATTGTTCAAAGGTTAGAAGATATTCAAATCATTGGAGAAATCCCTATGAAACATTGGGATAAAAACTCTATTGTATGTAAATTAAACATAATAAACCCTGAATACATAATAAAGACATGTCCCATAGAAGCCACTCCTAAAGATATAGAAGAATTCAAAATGCATATAGAGGAATTACTAAAACTAAAGGCTATAAGAGAAAGTAGAAGCCCTCATAGATCAACCGCTTTTATAGTAAGAAATCATGCTGAAATTGCTAGAGGAAAGTCAAGGATGGTAATTAATTATAAAAGACTAAATGATAATACAATAGAAGATGCTTACAACATTCCCAATAAACAAGAATGGATCAATAGAATACAAGGAAGCAGGTATTTTTCTAAATTTGATTTAAAGGCCGGATTTTGGCAAGTTAAGATGGCAGAAGAATCTATAGAATGGACAGCTTTTACTTGTCCACAAGGTCATTTTGAATGGCTGGTAATGCCTTTAGGACTAAAGAATGCACCAGCATTATTTCAAAGAAAAATGCAAAATATATTTAATGAAAATCAAGAATTCATATTAGTTTACATAGATGATCTATTGATATTTTCAAAAACATATAAAGAACATATTGCTCATTTAGAAATATTTTTCAGAAAGGTAGAACAAAATGGGTTAATATTATCCAAAAGAAAAATGGAAATCTGTAAAGAAAAAATTAATTTCTTAGGACATGAAATAGGAGAAGGGAAAATATATTTACAAGATCATATAGCAAAAAAGATTCTACAATTCCCTGATACTATGAACGATAAAAAGACACTACAACAATTCCTTGGTATTGTAAACTATGCACGAAATTATATAGAGAACTTAGCAAAATTAGCTGGACCATTATATGCTAAATTAAGAAAGAATGGTCAAAAATACTTTAATTCTGAAGATGTTAAATTAGTCAAAATAATAAAAGAGAAAGTCAGAGAATTAAAACCACTAGAATTGCCATTAGATGATAATTATTTTATCATTGAAACTGATGCTTCTCAGATAGGATGGGGAGCTATATTAAAACAAAAACCCAATAAGTATTCTTCAAAAACAGAAGAAAAAATATGCCGATATGCCTCAGGAAGTTATAAACTAAAAACAGTAAACAATACTGATAGAGAAATTTTAGCAATAATCAATGCAATAAATTCTTTGGACTATATTTAGGGTTTAAAGAATTCCACAATGAAACAATTTGTGAGGCCATATGTAGATATCACAATCAAATAAATAGTAAGAAAAGTTCTACTAGAAGATGGGTTCTATTTGAAGATATTATTACAGGAAATGGTTACAAAGTTATATTTGAACATATAAAAGGAAAGGATAATAAATTACCTGATTTATTGTCTCGATCTTCTATTTTGCAGGAATGAAGAGATCCATGAATTATAATGGGAGCGAATTCTTCAGTTTTGGAACAGAAAATAAGCTAAAAATATTCCCACCAAATTCATATAAATTCAAGCCTAAAGATCATATAATTATTGATGAGGTTCAGGAATGCATATTAGATAATTTCTGGTATCAGTATAATAATAAAAGAGAAGAAAAGGGATATATGCTGTCAATATTAAATAGCCTTGCCGAATATTTCCACATGATGAATGAATTAATGCCTATATCAGATAACCCTGAATTCATAGAACCCAAACCATTATATGTGGTATTTGAAGGTAAAGTACCAGGAATATACATATCATTTGAAGAAATTATATCTCAAAAAATAGACTCCAAATTAGCTGGAGGAATATCTTGGAAAAAATATGTAAATATAGAAGAAGCCTTAACACAAGCAAGAAAAATACTAGGAGTTAATTATTATATGGAACCAGCTGCAAAAGAATACATTCAAAAATTTAAAAAGCAAAAAAATAAGAAGGCTCCAGTAGCATCATCCTCAACTAATACAAAAGAAGAAGAAGAAACTCAAAAGAAACCTACCTATAAAGAATGCTTAATAAAAGGAGTAGACCCATTGGATGGATCATATATAGACTGGAAAATAGATGAAAAGATCGAATCCATAACTCCTCAATTGAAAAATGATATAAAAGAAGAGATTTTAAAAGAGTTAAGAATAGAAATTAATAACAAATTTGAAGCCATGAAAAAGGAATATGATGAAAAATTTGACATATCGTTATCCGACGATGACATAATGGATATTGCCGGTCATGGGCAAAATATAAAATAAAAAGGTATGATGAATCAGCATGTCTACAAATAGAAAGAATCCTAAAAAGGTAAAAGAATATCTAGAGTAACCCCTATAAAGGATGCTAATATTGATAGAATACTATCAATAATTGAGTATGAAAGATAAAATATACTAAGGGCGAGTTCGGATATGCGAAAGATCTCGGATAAACTCGAATATGCGAGAAGAAGAAAAGCTTGAGTTGCCAACACGGAAAGCACGGGAAAGACTCCCTAATTATACGAGCCACTCTCAGAAGATGGTTGCCAACACAGGAAAGATTCTTCAATAATATGAGCCACTCTGAAGCATAAGGCCACAAGTAATGAATAAAGAAGGAAAGGTGCTCGTGGTGCGCATGCAGACCTACTCTAAGGCCTTAGGCCTAATTAATAATCCATATCCTTCTGCTATATAAGGAGAGGAACGCCGCAGATGGAGGGCATCGAAGAAATTGAGAGCAACACTCAGCCTCATAGTTCTCAAGAGCTCCACCTTTGTAATAGTTTAGTTCTAGCATATCCACTATAATATATCCATCTGAAGTGTGTTGTAATTCTGCTGTGTAAGGTATAATTCCTATCTTTGTGTAAGTAACTTTCGGGGTTCCCGAAAGGGAAAACCATATGTAAGCTTGTTTGTGGAAATGAAGTAGTTCTTCTTCAGTTCCTTGGTTGTTCTAAGTCTGATCATATGGCGCAAGGTTTTATGCTAGGGACCTATAGGAGAAACCTCTTTGGCAATTCTCTGCTGAACTGAGCTTGGCTGGGAGAATGTTGAGGCCTTAGAGTGTTCCCTTTGGGTGGAGCTGCACTGGGAGACGATGAAAAATTGTCTCATATGATCTTGACTTTAAATTTCAAGGAAGCGGTCTAGCTACTCTGAAGCAAATTAGCGAAAAGTATGGTGAGTGCAGAGTAGGATTTTACACCACTTGTAAGCACTTAATTTGTCTTGTTGGTTTCGCCAACCTGCAAGATCCTGAAAAAATTACTGTTTAAAATTAAGCATAAGCAAATTACTGGTTAAAATTAATCATAAGCATCGTACACGAAACATCCATTTCAGTGAATAGTAATCAGAATAGTAACTGAATAGTATACCCACCATACCACCATAGTGCACAAATACTATTCACAATACTAGTCACAAGTGGAATTTTACTATTCAATAGTGACCAGAATTTTAGCATTAAATTGTCATATATTAGCATTTGGATAAGTAAATTAGCATTCTAATACATATTTGCTTAAGCTCCAGAATCCCCTCGGAATTTGTGTTGGTACCAACACAAATTCGAGAAGATTCTGAAACTTAAGCAAATATGTATTAGAATGCTAATTTACTGTCCAAATGCTAATATATGACAATTTAATGCTAAAATTCTGGTCACTATTGAATAGTAAAATTCCACTTGTGACTAGTATTGTGAATAGTATTTGTGCACTATGTGGTATGTGGGTATACTATTCGATTACTATTCGATTACTATTCACCGAAATGGATGTTTCAGTAATGATGCTTATGATTAATTTTAACCGATAATTTGCTTATGCTAATTTTAAACGATAATTTTTCAGATCTTGCAGGTTGGCGAAACCAACAAGACACCAAGTGCTTACGATGATGTAAAATCTACTCTGTACTCACCATACTTTTCGCTAATTTGCTTCAGGAGTAGCTAGACCGCTTCATGAAATTTAAAGTCAAGATCATATGAGACAATTTTCATCGTCTCCCGGCGACCCAAAGGAACACTTCTCTAAGGCCTCAACATTCTCCTTAGCCAAGCTCAAAGTTCAAAGAGAATTGCCAAAGAGGTTTCTCTATAGGTCCCTAGCATAAAACACTGGCCATATGATCGAACTTAGAACAACCGAAGGAATGAAGAAGAACTACTTCATTTCACAAACAAGCTTACATATGGTTTTCCTTTCTTGAACCCCAAAGTTACTTACACAAAGATAGGAATTATACCTTACACACAGTAATTACAACTTCGATGGATATATTATAGTGGATATGCTAGAACTAAACTATTACAAAGGTGAGCTCTTGAGAACTATGAGGCCGAGTGTTGCTCTCAATTCTTCGATGCCCTCCATCTGCATGCCTCTCTTATATGCGAGAAGGATATGGATTATTAATTAGGCCTAAGGCCTTAGAGTAGGTCTGCATGCTTTGCACGAGCACCTTTCCTTCTTTATTCATTACTTGTGACCTTATGCTTGAGTGGCTCATATTATTGAAGAATCTTTCTGTGTTGGCAACCATCTTCCGAGAGTGGCTCGAGTAATTAGGGAGTCTTTCCTGTGCTTTCTCTGTGTTGGCAACTCAAGCTTTGTCTTCTCTGCATGACAGTTTATCTGAGATCTTCGCATATATCTGAACCGTCTTTAGTATATTTTATCTTCTGCGCCTCAATTATTGATAGTATTCTATCAATATTAGCATCCTTATAGGGGTTACTCTAGATATTCTTTTACCTTTTAGATTCTTTCTATTTGTAGACATGTTGATTCATCATACCTTTTATTTTATATTTTGCCCATGACCTAAGACAATATCCATTATGTCATCGTTTGATAACGATATGTCAAATTTTTCATCATATTCCTTTTTCATGGCTTCAAATTTGTTATTAATTTCTATTCTTAACTCTTTAAAATCTCTTCTTTATATCATTTTCAATTGAGGAGTTATGGATTCGATCTTTCATCTATTTTCCATCTATATATGATCCATCCAATGGTCTACTCTTTTATTAAGCATTCTTTATAGGTAGTTTCTTTGATTTCTTCTTCTTCTTTGTATTAGTTGAGGATGATGCTGAAAGCCTTCTTATTTTTTGCTTTTAAATTTTTGAATGTATTCTTTGCATTGGTTCCATATAATAATTAACTCCTAGTATTTTTCTTGCTTGTGTTAAGGCTTCTTCTATATTTACATATTTTCCAAGATATTCTCCACTAATTTGAGTCTATTTTGAGATATAATTTCTTCAAATGATATGTATATTCTGTACTTTACCTTCAAATACCACATATAATGGTTTGGGTTCTATGAATTGTGGTTATCTGATATAGGCATTAATTCATTCATCATGTGGAAATATTCGCAAGGCTATTTAATATTGACAGCATATATCCCTTTTCTTCTCTTTTTATTATTATATCGATGCCAGAAATTATCTAATATGCATTCTGAACCTCATCAATAATTATATGATCTTTAGGCTTGAATTTATATGAATTTGGTGAGAATATTTTAGCTTATTTTCTGTTCCAAAACTGAAGAATTCGCTCCCATTATAATTCATGGATCTCTTCATTCTGCAAAATAGAAGATCGAGACAATAAATCGGTAATTTATTATCCTTTCTTTATATGTTCAAATATAACTTTGTAACCATTTCTGTAATAATATCTTCAAATAGAACCCATCTTCTAGTAGAACTTTTCTTACTATTTATTTGATTGTGATATCTACATATGGCCTCACGATCTGTTTTCTCAGAATTCTTTAAACCCTAAATATAGTCTGAAAGAATTTATTGCATTGATTATTGCTAAAATTTCTCTATCAGTATTGTTTACTGTTTTTAGTTTATAACTTCCTGAGGCATATCGGCATATTTTTTCTTCTGTTTTTGAAGAATACTTATTGGGTTTTTGTTTTAATATAGCTCCCCATCCTATCTGAGAAGCATCAGTTTCAATGATAAAATAATTATCATCTAATGGCAATTCTAGTGGTTTTAATTCTCTGACTTTCTCTTTTATTATTTTGACTAATTTAACATCTTCAGAATTAAAGTATTTTTGACCATTCTTTCTTAATTTAGCATATAATGGTCCAGCTAATTTGCTAAGTTCTCTATATAATTTCGTGCATAGTTTACAATACCAAGGAATTGTAGTAGTGTCTTTTATCGTTCATAGTATCGTGAATTGTAGAATCTTTTTTGCTATATGATCTTGTAAATATATTTTCCCTTCTCCTATTTCATGTCCTAAGAAATTAATTTTTTCTTTACAGATTTCCATTTTTCTTTTGGATAATATTAACCCATTTTGTTCTACCTTTCAAAAATATTTCTAAATGAGCAATATGTTCTTTATATGTTTTTGAAAATATCAATAGATCATCTATGTAAACTAATATGAATTCTTGATTTTCATTAAATATATTTTGCATTTTCTTTGAAATAATGTTGGTGCATTCTTTAGTCCTAAAGGCATTACCACCATTCAAATGACCTTGTGGACAAGTAAAAGCTGTCCATTCTATAGATTCTTCGCCATCTTAACTTGCCAAAATCCGCCTTTAAATCAAATTTAGAAAATACCTGCTTCCTTGTATTCTATTGATCCATTCTTGTTTATTGGGAATGTTGTAAGCATCTTCTATTGTATTATCATTTAGTTTTTATAATTAATACCATCCTTGACTTTCTCTAGCAATTTCAGCATGATTTCTTACTATAAGCGGTTGATCTATGAGGGCTTCTACTTTCTCTTATAGCCTTTAGTTTTAGTAATTCCTCTATATGCATTTTGAATTCTTCTATATCTTTAGGAGTGGCTTCTATGGGACATGTCTTTATTATGTATTCAGGGTTTATTATGTTTAATTTACATACAATAGAGTTTTTATCCCAATGTTTCATAGGATTTCTCCAATGATTTGAATATCTTCTAACCTTTGAACAATTCTTTCTATATCTTTTTAGATTTTATATCTCTATACCAATTTGGTGCGAATGATTGCAGCCCTATACATTCTATACAAGAATTTGATATATAATATTCTTCTATATTTTCACTAAGTTCATCTATTTTGTTTCAGTATGTAATGGCATCTTGTGCATCAAGATTTGAAATTTTTGTCCACCACGCTTTCATTACGAGATATAAGGAACATTATCTTGATATGGAATAAATGTAATACCAAGTTCATGTATAATTGTGGTCTGATCGATTGTTGTAAGAATCTTAGACCAATTATCATTTCGTCATTTATCATGGATAAATCTCGTATTGTAATTTCATCTATTATATATTTTGTACCATTTATATATGTTTCAATATTATATGCTAGTTGATTATGGATCTTTTATTCTCGACATATCTGTAGATATTTCGCTTACTATCTTCTATTGTGTGGACTATCTCAGACATTTTATAAAATATTTATCATGGATAATATTCTTAGTGCATCTGTATCTACTAATGCCAATATTTTATAAGAGATGTTTGGTTTTAATTTTATCTTTACTGGAATTCTTATTCTAATATTTCTTTGAAAGGTAGCTTTACTATATATTTATTTCCAAAACTAGTTATAGCTTCTTTTAGCTGAATTAACTTAGTCCCTTTACTTTCTTTTGAGGTTATTGCTTGTACCATAAACTCAGATTTTCTAAGTCTTTATCTTTATGACTTTATCTTCTTGAGGCTCTTTAGAATCTAATTGATATTTAAGTTCTTCTAATTCTACCTCTAGTTTATTCATCCTATTTTCTAATGTTCTAATTCTACTAGATAATATCCTTTCTTCTGGTTCAAATTCTATTTCCTTTAGCTAACTATGGCCTTTGGCCTTTAAGCATTCAACAGCTTGCTTTAGACATAAATTGCAGGTGGCTCTATTTTCTGGCTTGGGTAATATATACGAATGTGCATTTTATATTATAATCACCCTTTCTCTAATCCAATCATGTTCACATATTGTTTGATTCATCATTTCAATTTTTAGACCAGCTAACTCATCTATTAAGTCTATCTCATCATTACTTGATTCATATTCATCTTCAATATTATCAACTTCTTCTGTTTCTATAATAGAATATATTGATTCGTCATCTTTATTTCATCATCGCATACCAAGATATTATCATTTATACTGTCTATTATTAAGACTCTTTCTTGTTCCTCATATTTGCTTGAGTACCTTTTCTCGATCTTTATTAGACACGTCTTACTTAAATGATCCGGTGAATTGCATATGAAACACCTACATGTTTTATCATAATTTTTCTAGGATTATAACGCCTTACATTTCTTTTATGTAAATAGGGACTTTGTTATCAGATTCCTAAGGAAATATCTCTCTTTGTTTTAAAGTGGTTATTGCTATTCCCTTTATTTTGAGGCTTATAAGGCTTCCTACCTTTGGTCTGTCATCTCCATATGTCAAAGGTATTTGGACTATCTTGTTACAGAAATTATAATCATATTTCATAGATCTCTGAGCCTCGTATACTTGTGCATATTTTTCTTAATTGTTTAAATACAAGGTTATAGCTTGAGATATATTAACTACCATCCCTACGATTCTTTTTATATTCTTCATATATCATGCTACCTAAAGGATCGTAATTTATTAAAATACCTTTCTACAACGCTATATTGTATCCTTGTTTAGCCAGTAGTGGCATTGTATAAGTAATGTTGAGAAAATTCTTTATTCCTTTCAACTTGTCAATGTTAGCTTTTCTATTTCTTTTAACCTTTCATTCTGCAGTGTTGTATATCCAAGTTCAGATCTTCTGCTATAACAATATTTGATATTATATTTGCAAAGTTGTTAGGGTTACTTCGACTCTTTTAATTCTTCATACAAATTAGGATAACTTTCTACCCATTGTTCCCATAGCATTTTCACAGATTCCCTAGAAATGTTTCTAGATATGTTATCATATCTTCAACTTTATTTCGATATTATGTTGATTTTGTATATATTTTGTACTATTAGACCTTTCCATATGCTTAATATATTTGGCCAATCTATAGGATCATGAGCAGCTAAGTTTAATATAGCCCATCATCGTGCTGATTTTGAAATTTTATAGATTTTTCAAACTCTCTTCTCTTTGATCCCATATATCTATATTGTCCAGGATATAATTATATGAACAACCTTCTTTTAGAGGCCATTTTCTGCTGCTCTAGAGGGTCTCTCCTTTCCCTCATTTTTTACCCTAACTTTCTCCATATCTTCTTTTCTTTCCTCCTCCTAGGTCTACTTCCATTGCTTCCATTGCATTGTCTAGATTGTATAAACTATTTCATCTAATGAATCTATAAAATCATTATATTGTGTTGCGTTGTCTATAGCTTCTTCTTCATTACATAATAATTCTAGTTCTTCTTCATAACTTTCGATAATAATTTTCATTTTCTTCCCACTGTGCTTCTTCACTTGTGATTTGTTTTTCTTTAATATTTTTGTTTTCTATATTATCTTTATCCTCAGGCTGTGTCAATTTCTCTTCTTGTATCTTTGGATTCTTTATAGCCAAATCTTTGTCCTTTTTTAGTTTTCTTAATCTAAATAACTCTCTGTGAAAATATACTTCTTTATCTCTTAATATAGGCCATTCACTTTTCATAACATTATTATATTCTTTAGATATTTCAATTAGCTTAGTTTCACAATGTTTTATTTCACTATCTAATTCTGATTTTCCATAAATTCGAGACGCTATGCCTTCTATTATCTTCAATATCTTTTTCTGATATGACTGACTCTAGATCATCTAAAGCCCTGGATTTATAATTTATAAATCTAATACTAGTGTTTCCTCTGCTATTTTCATAACTAATATAATCTTCAGGTTGCTTTAAAGCTTTATCTTCTATCAAATTACTTATGTTCCATTCTTCTCTGCTGCTTTTCTTCACACTTATCTTCAGAGGACTCATGAATTTGATTCTTTGATTGCATGCTTTCTATTACATCATTTACATTTACTTTGTATTTAGTTCTACTTTGTTAGTGAGCCTTCCTATGAATTCTATGCTTATTAATAAATTTGTTCCTTTAAATCTTCATAACCTTTAGTTTGAAACCCAAAACTCATTTTTATAAATTCCTTATTGGCATAATTAAATCGGAGCTATGTATGTTATTAGGTTATTTTCATTCATATCTCCTTCTAAGAATCTAATGTTTGCTTTATTTATTGTATCCCATCTTTTGTCTAATAAGGTTATTAAGACCTTTGTCCTAACTTCTTTCTAGTCATTCCTTTAACTCCTATAATATACATTCCTTGATGAATATATTTATAACCTGAATATTTTAATCCATTTTCAAATTGTTTACTTACAATTCTTAATTCTGCTGGTTGTGTCAAAACGCTAGTTCCACTTCTCTCGATATTCTATATAGTCTGTTTTACTTTCAAACATACCCATATGATATATTTGTTGAGGTTTTAATTTTCTTAAAGTATCCTTTTGATATCTTTCTAAGTCTCTTTCTAAATCTATGACTTCTTCTAAATTATCAATATCTTCACTCTTACCTTTTAGTTTATCCATTAAAGTTCTAGTGAAGCTTTTAGATAGGTCCATTTTTCTGAGTTTATAGATCTAGTAGAAGAGACTATGAAAGATATCAAAAGGATACTTTAAGAAAATTAAAACCTCAACAAATATATCATATGGGTATGTTTGAAAGTAAAACAGGACTATATAGAATATCCAGAGAAGTGGAACTAAGCGTTTTGACACAACCAGTAGAATTAAGAATTGTAAGTAAACAATTTGAAAATGGATTAAAATATTCAGGTTATAAATATATTCATCAAGGAATGTATATTATAGGAGTTAAAGGAATGACTAGAAAGAAGTTAGGGACAAAGGTCTTAATAACCTTATTAGACAAAAGATGGGATACAATAAATAAAGCAGCATTAGGATTCTTAGAAGGAGATATGAATGAAAATAACCTAATAACATACATAGCTCCAGATTTAATTATGCCAATAAGGGAATTTATAGAAAAAATGAGTTTTGGGTTTCAAACTAAAGGTTATGAAGAATTTAAAGGAACAAATTTATTAATAAGCATAGAATTCATAGGAAGGCTCACTAACAAAAGTAGAACTAAATACAAAGTAAATGTAAATGATGTAATAGAAAGCATGCAATCAAAAGGAATCAAATTCATGAGTCCTCTGAAGATAAGTGTTTGAAGAAAGAGCAGGAGAAGAATGGAACATAAGTAATTTGATAGAAGATAAAGCTTTAAAGCAACCTGAAGATTATATTAGTTATGAAAATAGCAGAGGAAACACTAGTATTAGATTTATAAATTATAAATCCAGGGCTTTAGATGATCTAGAGTCAGTCATATCAGAAAAAGATATTGAAGATAATAGAAGGCATAGCGTCTCTGAATTTATGGAAAAATCAGAATTAGATAGTGAAATAAAACATTGTGAAACTAAGCTAATTGAAATATCTAAAGAATATAATAATGTTATGAAAAGTGAATGGCCTATATTAAGAGATAAAGAAGTATATTTTCACAGAGAGTTATTTAGATTAAGAAAACTAAAAAAGGACAAAGATTTGGCTATAAAGAATCCAAAGATACAAGAAGAAAATTGACACGACTTGAGGATAAAGATAATATAGAAAACAAAAATATTAAAGAAAAACAAATCACAAGTGAAGAAGCACATGGGAAGAAAATGAAAATTATTATCAGAAAGTTATGAAGAAGAACTAGAATTATTATGTAATGAAGAAGAAGCTATAGACAACGCAACACAATATAATGATTTTATAGATTCATTAGATGAAATAGGTTTATACAATCTAGACAATGCAATGGAAGCAATGGAAGTAGACCTAGGAGGAGGAAAGAAAAGAAGATATGGAGAAAGTTCTGGGTTAAAAAATGAGGGGGAAAGGGAGAGACCCTCTAGAGCAGAGAAAATGGCCTCCGAAAAAGAAGGTTGTTCATATAATTATATCCCTGGACAATATAGATATATGGGATCAAAGAGAAGAGAGTTTGAAAAATCTATAAAATTTCAAAATCAGCACAGTGATGGGGCTATATTAAACTTAGCTGCTCATGATCCTATAGATTGGCCAAATATATTAAGCATATGGAAAGGTCTAATAGTACAAAAATATATACAAAATCAACATAATATCGGAAATAAAGTTGAAGATATGATAACATATCTAGAAACATTTCTAGGGGAATCTGTGAAAATGCTATGGGAACAATGGGTAGAAAGTTATCCTAATTTGTATGAAGAATTAAAAAGAGCCGGAAGTAACCCTAACAACTTTGCAAATATAATATCAAATATTGTTATAGCAGTAAGATCCGTAACTTGGATATACAACACTGCAGAATGAAAGGTTAAAAGAAATAGAAAAGCTAACATTGACAAGTTGGAAAGGAATAAAAGAATTTTCTCAACATTACTTATACAATGCCACTACGCTAAACAAGGATACAATATAAGCGTTGTAGAAAGGTATTTTAATAAATTACTGATCCTTTAGGTAGCATGATATATGAAGAATATAAAAAGAATCAGTAGGGATGGTAGTTAATATATCTCAAGCTATAACCTTTGTATTTAAACAATTAAGAAAAATATGCACAAGTATCTGAGCTCAGAGATCTATGAAATATGATTATAATTTACGTAACAAGATAGTCCAAATACCTTTGACATATGGAGATGACAGACCAAAGGTAGGAAGCCTTATAAGCCTCAAAATAAAGGGAATAGCAATAACCACTTTAAAACAAAGAGAGATATTTCCTTAGGAGATCGATAACAAAGTCCCCTATTTACATAAAAGAAATGTAAGGCGTTATAATCCTAGAAAAATTATGATAAAACATGTAGGTGTTTCATATGCAATTCACTGATCATTTAAGTAAGGCGTGTCTAATAAAGATCGAAAAGGTACTCAAGCAAATATGAGGAACAAGAAAGAGTCTTAATAATAGACAGTATAAATGATAATATATTGGTATGCGATGATGAAATAAAGATGACGAATCAATATATTCTATTATAGAAGCAGAAGAAGTTGATAATATTGAAGATGAATATGAATCAAGTAATGATGAGATAGACTTAATAGATGAGTTAGCTGGTCTAAAAATTGAAATGATGAATCAAACAATATGTGAACATGATTGGATTAGAGAAAGGGTGATTATAATATAAAATGCACATTCGTATATATTACCCAAGCCAAGAAAATAGAGCCACCGCAATTTATGTCTAAAGCAAGCTGTTCGAGAATGCTTAAGGCCAAAGGCCATAGTTAGCGAAAGAAATAGAATTTGAACCGGAAGAAAGGATATTATCTAGTAGAATTAGAACATTAGAAAATAGGATGAATAAACTAGAGGTAGAATTAGAAGAACTTAAATATCAATTAGATTCTAAAGAGCCTCAAGAAGATAAAGTCATAAAAGATAAAGACTTAGAAAATACTGAGTTTATGGTACAAGCAATAACCTCAAAAGAAAGTAAAGGGACTAAGTTAATTCAGCTAAAAGAAGCTATAACTAGTTTTGGAAATAAATATATAGTAAAGCTACCTTTCAAAGAAATATTAGGAATAAGAATTCCAGTAAAGATAAAATTAAAACCAAACATCTCTTATAAAATATTGGCATTAGTAGATACAGGATGCACTAAGAATATTATCCATGATAAATATTTTATAAAATGTCCTGAGATAGTCCACACAATAGAAGATAGTAAGGTAAATATCTCTGGATATGTCGGGAATAAAAAGATCCATAATCAACTAGCATATAATATTGAAACATATATAAATGGTACAAAATATATAATAGATGAAATTACAATACGAGATTTATCCATGATAAATGACGAAATGATAATTGGTCTAAGATTCTTACAACAATCGATGCAGACCACAATTATACATGAACTTGGTATTACATTTATTCCATATCAAGATAATGTTCCTATATCTCAAAGTAGTGGCGTGGTGGACAAAAAATTTCAAATCTTGATGCACAAGATGCCATTACATACTCTGAAACAAAAATAGATGAACTTAGTGAAAATATAGAAGAATATTATATATCAAATTCTTGTATAGAATGTATAGGTATGCAATCATTCGCACCAAATTGGTATAGAGATATAAAATCTAAAAAGATATAGAAAGAATTGTTCAAAGGTTAGAAGATATTCAAATCATTGGAGAAATCCCTATGAAACATTGGGATAAAAACTCTATTGTATGTAAATTAAACATAATAAACCACAGATACATAATAAAGACATGTCCATAGAAGCCACTCCTAAAGATATAGAAGAATTCAAAATGCATATAGAGGAATTACTAAAACTAAAGGCTATAAGAGAAAGTAGAAGCCCTCATAGATCAACCGCTTTTATAGTAAGAAATCATGCTGAAATTGCTAGAGGAAAGTCAAGGATGGTAATTAATTATAAAAGACTAAATGATAATACAATAGAAGATGCTTACAACATTCCCAATAAACAAGAATGGATCAATAGAATACAAGGAAGCAGGTATTTTTCTAAATTTGATTTAAAGGCCGGATTTTGGCAAGTTAAGATGGCAGAAGAATCTATAGAATGGACAGCTTTTACTTGTCCACAAGGTCATTTTGAATGGCTGGTAATGCCTTTAGGACTAAAGAATGCACCAGCATTATTTCAAAGAAAAATGCAAAATATATTTAATGAAAATCAAGAATTCATATTAGTTTACATAGATGATCTATTGATATTTTCAAAAACATATAAAGAACATATTGCTCATTTAGAAATATTTTTCAGAAAGGTAGAACAAAATGGGTTAATATTATCCAAAAGAAAAATGGAAATCTGTAAAGAAAAAATTAATTTCTTAGGACATGAAATAGGAGAAGGGAAAATATATTTACAAGATCATATAGCAAAAAAGATTCTACAATTCCCTGATACTATGAACGATAAAAAGACACTACAACAATTCCTTGGTATTGTAAACTATGCACTAAATTATAGAGAACTTAGCAAAATTAGCTGGACCATTATATGCTAAATTAAGAAAGAATGGTCAAAAATACTTTAATTCGAAGATGTTAAATTAGTCAAAATAATAAAAGAAAGTCGGAGAATTAAAACCACTAGAATTGCCATTAGATGATAATTATTTTATCATTGAAACCATGCTTCTCGGATAGGATGGGAGCTATATTAAAACAAAACCCAATAAGTATTCTTCAAAAGCAGAAGAAAAAATATGCGATATGCCTCGGAAGTTATAAACTAAAAACAGTAAACAATACTGATAGAGAATTTTAGCAATAATCAATGCAATAAATTCTTTGGACTATATTTAGGGTTTAAAGAATTCACAATGAAACATTTGTGAGGCCATATGTAGATATCACAATCAAATAAATAGTAAGAAAAGTTCTACTAGAAGATGGGTTCTATTTGAAGATATTATTACAGAAATGGTTACAAAGTTATATTTGAACATATAAAGGAAAGGATAATAAATTACGATTTATTGTCTCGATCTTCTATTTTGCAGGAATGAAGAGATCCATGAATTATAATGGGATGAATTCTTGTTTTGGAACAGAAAATAAGCTAAAAATATTCACACAAATTCATATAAATTCAAGCCTAAAGATCATATAATTATTGATGAGGTTCAGGGAATGCATATTAGATAATTTCAGTATCGAGATAATAATAAAAGAGAAGAAAAGGGATATATCTTGTCAATATTAAATAGCCTTGCGAATATTTCACATGATGAATGAATTAATGCCTATATCAGATAACCACAATTCATAGAACCCAAACCATTATATGTGGTATTTGAAGGTAAAGTACCAGAATATACATATCATTTGAAGAAATTATATCTCAAAAATAGACTCCAAATTAGCTGGAGGAATATCTTGGAAAAAATATGTAAATATAGAAGAAGCCTTAACACAAGCAAGAAAAATACTAGGAGTTAATTATTATATGGAACCAGCTGCAAAAGAATACATTCAAAAATTTAAAAAGCAAAAAAATAAGAAGGCTCCAGTAGCATCATCCTCAACTAATACAAAAGAAGAAGAAGAAACTCAAAAGAAACCTACCTATAAAGAATGCTTAATAAAAGGAGTAGACCCATTGGATGGATCATATATAGACTGGAAAATAGATGAAAAGATCGAATCCATAACTCCTCAATTGAAAAATGATATAAAGAAGAGATTTTAAAGAGTTAAGAATAGAAATTAATAACAAATTTGAAGCCATGAAAAAGGAATATGATGAAAAATTTGACATATCGTTATCAAGCGATGACATAATGGATATTGCGGTCATGGGCAAAATATAAAATAAAAGGTATGATGAATCAGCATGTCTACAAATAGAAAGAATCTAAAAGGTAAAAGAATATCTAGAGTAACCCTATAAAGGATGCTAATATTGATAGAATACTATCAATAATTGAAGCAGAAGATAAAATATACTAAGGGCGAGTTCGGATATGCGCGAAGATCTCGGATAAACTCGAATATGCGAAGAAGACAAAAGCTTGAGTTGCCAACACAGGAAAGCACGGAAAGACTCCTAATTATACGAGCCACTCTCGGAAGATGGTTGCCAACACAGAAAGATTCTTCAATATGAGCCACTCTGAGCATAAGGCCACAAGTAATGAATAAAGAAGGAAAGGTGCTCGTGGTGCATGCGAGACCTACTCTAAGGCCTTAGGCCTAATTAATAATCCATATCCTTACTGCTATATAAGGAGAGCAGCCAGAGGATGGAGGCATCGAAGAGAATTGAGAGCAACACTCAAACTCATAGTTCTCAAGAGCTCCACCTTTGTAATAGTTTAGTTCTAGCATATCCACTATAATATATCCATCGAAGTGTGTTGTAATTACTGCATGTAAGGTATAATTCCTATCTTTGTGTAAGTAACTTTGGGGTTCAGAAAGGAAAACCATATGTAAGCTTGTTTGTGAAATGAAGTAGTTCTTCTTGATTCCTTGGTTGTTCTAAATCGATCATATGGCGCAGGTTTTATGCTAGGGACCTATAGGAGAAACCTCTTTGGCAATTCTCTGCTGAACTGAGCTTGGCTAAGAGAATGTTGAGGCCTTAGAAGTGTTCCCTTTGGGTGGGCGCTGGGAGACGATGAAAAATTGTCTCATATGATCTTGACTTTAAATTTCAAGGAAGCGGTCTAGCTACTCCTGAAGCAAATTAGCGAAAAGTATGGTGAGTACAAGTAGGATTTTACACCATTGTAGCACTTGGTTTGTCTTGTTGGTTTCGCCAACCTGCAAGATCTGAAAAATTCTTCGTTTAAAATTAAGCATAAGCAAATTCTTGGTTAAAATTAATCATAAGCATCATTACGAAACATCCATTTAGGTGAATAGTAATCGAATAGTAATGAATAGTATACCCACCATACCACCATAGTGCACAAATACTATTCACAATACTAGTCACAAGTGGAATTTTACTATTCAATAGTGACCAGAATTTTAGCATTAAATTGTCATATATTAGCATTTGGATAAGTAAATTAGCATTCTAATACATATTTGTAGCTCAGAATCCTCGAATTTGTGTTGGTACCAACACAAATTCGAGGACTCTGAGCTTAACAAATATGTATTAGAATGCTAATTTACTTATCCAAATGCTAATATATGACAATTTAATGCTAAAATTCTGGTCACTATTGAATAGTAAAATTCCACTTGTGACTAGTATTGTGAATAGTATTTGTGCACTATGGTGGTATGGTGGGTATACTATTCAGCCATTATTCGATTACTATTCACCGAAATGGATGTTTAGATGCTTATGATTAATTTTAACCATAATTTGCTTATGCTTAATTTTAAACAGATTTTTTCAGATCTTGCAGTTGGCGAAACCAACAAGACAAAGTTAAGCTGCGATGGTGTAAAAATCCTACTGCGTACTCACCATACTTTTCGCTAATTTGCTTCAGAGTAGCTAGACGCTTCCTTGAAATTTAAAGTCAAGATCATATGAGACAATTTTTCATCGTCTCCCCAGTGCTCCACCCAAAGGGAACACTCTAAGGCCTCAACATTCTCCTTAGCCAAGCTCGAGTTCAGCAGAGAATTGCCAAAGAGGTTTCTCCTATAGGTCCCTAGCATAAAACCTTGCGCCATATGATCGAACTTAGAACAACCAAGGAACCAAGAAGAACTACTTCATTTCCACAAACAAGCACATATGGTTTTCCCTTTCGGAACCCCAAAGTTACTTACACAAAGATAGGAATTATACCTTACTGTGAATTACAACACACTTTGATGGATATATTATAGTGGATATGCTAGAACTAAACTATTACAAAGGTGGAGCTCTTGAGAACTATGAGGCTGAGTGTTGCTCTCAATTTCTTCGATGCCCTCCATCTGCGGCGTTCCTCTCCTTATATAGCAGAAGGATATGGATTATTAATTAGGCCTAAGGCCTTAGAGTAGGTCTGCATGCGCACCACGAGCACCTTTCCTTCTTTATTCATTACTTGTGGCCTTATGCTTCAGAGTGGCTCATATTATTGAAGAATCTTTCCTGTGTTGGCAACCATCTTCTGAGAGTGGCTCGTATAATTAGGGAGTCTTTCCTGTGCTTTCCTGTGTTGGCAACTCAAGCTTTTGTCTTCTCTGCATATTCGAGTTTATCTGAGATCTTCGCGCATATCTGAACTGTCCTTTAGTATATTTTATCTTCTGCGCCTCAATTATTGATAGTATTCTATCAATATTAGCATCCTTTATAGGGGTTACTCTAGATATTCTTTTACCTTTTTAGGATTCTTTCTATTTGTAGACATGCTGATTCATCATACCTTTTTATTTTATATTTTGCCCATGACCGGCAATATCCATTATGTCATCGTCGGATAACGATATGTCAAATTTTTCATCATATTCCTTTTTCATGGCTTCAAATTTGTTATTAATTTCTATTCTTAACTCTTTTAAAATCTCTTCTTTTATATCATTTTTCAATTGAGGAGTTATGGATTCGATCTTTTCATCTATTTTCCACTCTATATGATCCATCCAATGGGTCTACTCTTTTATTAAGCATTCTTTATAGGTAGGTTTCTTTTGAGTTTCTTCTTCTTCTTTTGTATTAGTTGAGGATGATGCTACTGAGCCTTCTTATTTTTTGCTTTTAAATTTTTGAATGTATTCTTTGCAGCTGGTTCCATATAATAATTAACTCTAGTATTTTTCTTGCTTGTGTTAAGGCTTCTTCTATATTTACATATTTTTTCCAAGATATTCCTCCACTAATTTGGAGTCTATTTTTGAGATATAATTTCTTCAAATGATATGTATATTCTGTACTTTACCTTCAAATACCACATATAATGGTTTGGGTTCTATGAATTCGAGGTTATCTGATATAGGCATTAATTCATTCATCATGTGGAAATATTCGCAAGGCTATTTAATATTGACAGCATATATCCCTTTTCTTCTCTTTTATTATTATACTGATACCAGAAATTATCTAATATGCATTCCTGAACCTCATCAATAATTATATGATCTTTAGGCTTGAATTTATATGAATTTGGTGGGAATATTTTTAGCTTATTTTCTGTTCCAAAACTGAAGAATTCGCTCCCATTATAATTCATGGATCTCTTCATTCCTGCAAAATAGAAGATCGAGACAATAAATCAGGTAATTTATTATCCTTTCCTTTTATATGTTCAAATATAACTTTGTAACCATTTCCTGTAATAATATCTTCAAATAGAACCCATCTTCTAGTAGAACTTTTCTTACTATTTATTTGATTGTGATATCTACATATGGCCTCACAGTCTGTTCTTACTGTGAATTCTTTAAACCCTAAATATAGTCTGAAAGAATTTATTGCATTGATTATTGCTAAAATTTCTCTATCAGTATTGTTTACTGTTTTTAGTTTATAACTTCCTGAGGCATATCGGCATATTTTTTCTTCTGTTTTTGAAGAATACTTATTGGGTTTTTGTTTTAATATAGCTCCCATCCTATCTCGAGAAGCATCGGTTCAATGATAAAATAATTATCATCTAATGGCAATTCTAGTGGTTTTAATTCTCGACTTTCTCTTTATTATTTTGACTAATTTAACATCTTCGAATTAAAGTATTTTTGACCATTCTTTCTTAATTTAGCATATAATGGTCCACTAATTTTGCTAAGTTCTCTATATAATTTAGCATAGTTTACAATACCAAGGAATTGTTGTAGTGTCTTTTATCGTTCATAGTATCGTGAATTGTAGAATCTTTTTGCTATATGATCTTGTAAATATATTTTCCTTCTCCTATTTCATGTCCTAAGAAATTAATTTTTCTTTCTGATTTCCATTTTCTTTTGGATAATATTAACCCATTTTGTTCTACCTTTCAAAAATATTTCTAAATGAGCAATATGTTCTTTATATGTTTTTGAAAATATCAATAGATCATCTATGTAAACTAATATGAATTCTTGATTTTCATTAAATATATTTTGCATTTTCTTTGAAATAATGCTGGTGCATTCTTTAGTCCTAAAGGCATTACCACCATTCAAAATGACCTTGTGGACAAGTAAAGTTGTCCATTCTATAGATTCTTCTGCCATCTTAACTTGCCAAAATCCGCCTTTAAATCAAATTTAGAAAATACCGCTTCCTTGTATTCTATTGATCCATTCTTGTTTATTGGGAATGTTGTAAGCATCTTCTATTGTATTATCATTTAGTCTTTTATAATTAATTACCATCCTTGACTTTCCTCTAGCAATTTCAGCATGATTTCTTACTATAAAAGCGGTTGATCTATGAGGGCTTCTACTTTCTCTATAGCCTTTAGTTTTAGTAATTCCTCTATATGCATTTTGAATTCTTCTATATCTTTAGGAGTGGCTTCTATGGGACATGTCTTTATTATGTATTGAGGTTTATTATGTTTAATTTACATACAATAGAGTTTTTATCCCAATGTTTCATAGGATTTCTCCAATGATTTGAATATCTTCTAACCTTTGAACAATTCTTTCTATATCTTTTTAGATTTTATATCTCTATACCAATTTGTGCGAATGATTGCAGCTCTATACATTCTATACAAGAATTTGATATATAATATTCTTCTATATTTTCACTAAGTTCATCTATTTTTGTTTGAGTATGTAATGGCATCTTGTGCATCAAGATTTGAAATTTTTTGTCCACCACGCTTTCGTACTTCTGAGATATAAGGAACATTATCTTGATATGGAATAAATGTAATACCAAGTTCATGTATAATTGTGGTCTGTACTGATTGTTGTAAGAATCTTAGACCAATTATCATTTCGTCATTTATCATGGATAAATCTCGTATTGTAATTTCATCTATTATATATTTTGTACCATTTATATATGTTTCAATATTATATGCTAGTTGATTATGGATCTTTTTTATTCCTGACATATCTGTAGATATTTCTGCCTTACTATCTTCTATTGTGTGGACTATCTCAGGACATTTTATAAAATATTTATCATGGATAATATTCTTAGTGCATCCTGTATCTACTAATGCCAATATTTTATAAGAGATGTTTGGTTTTAATTTTATCTTTACTGGAATTCTTATTCCTAATATTTCTTTGAAAGGTAGCTTTACTATATATTTATTTCCAAAACTAGTTATAGCTTCTTTTAGCTGAATTAACTTAGTCCCTTTACTTTCTTTTGAGGTTATTGCTTGTACCATAAACTCAGTATTTTCTAAGTCTTTATCTTTTATGACTTTATCTTCTTGAGGCTCTTTAGAATCTAATTGATATTTAAGTTCTTCTAATTCTACCTCTAGTTTATTCATCCTATTTTCTAATGTTCTAATTCTACTAGATAATATCCTTTCTTCTGGTTCAAATTCTATTTCCTTTCGCCAACTATGGCCTTTGGCCTTTAAGCATTCTGAACAGGCTTGCTTTAGACATAAATTGCAGGTGGCTCTATTTTCTTGGCTTGGGTAATATATACAGAATGTGCATTTTATATTATAATCACCCTTTCCTCTAATCCAATCATGTTCACATATTGTTTGATTCATCATTTCAATTTTTAGACCAGCTAACTCATCTATTAAGTCTATCTCATCATTACTTGATTCATATTCATCTTCAATATTATCAACTTCTTCTGTTTCTATAATAGAATATATTGATTCGTCATCTTTTATTTCATCATCGCATACCAAGATATTATCATTTATCTTGTCTATTATTAAGACTCTTTCTTGTTCCTCATATTTGCTTGAGTACCTTTTCGATCTTTATTAGGACACGTCTTACTTAAATGATCAGTGAATTGCATATGAAACACCTACATGTTTTATCATAATTTTTCTAGGATTATAACGCCTTACATTTCTTTTATGTAAATAGGGACTTTGTTATCAGATCTCTAAGGAAATATCTCTCTTTGTTTTAAAGTGGTTATTGCTATTCCTTTATTTTGAGGCTTATAAGGCTTCCTACCTTTTGGTCTGTCATCTCCATATGTCAAAGGTATTTGGACTATCTTGTTACGAAATTATAATCATATTTCATAGATCTCTGAGCCTGTATACTTGTGCATATTTTTCTTAATTGTATATATATATATATATATATATATATATATATATATATATATATATATATATATATATATATATATATATATATATATAACAGTGTTTCATGCACCATGGTGCCTAGGCACCAATATCAATACCCGTTGATTTGCTTTGAGATTCATAACGTTTGATGTAGGTATCTTCATATACCCATAAAAAGTATATTTGAGATGTCAAACTCAGAAAAAATTAAATTCAATTTCAGTTTAATTTGTTTGAACTATTTTTATGGTATATACTCATTGTAGTCGCATTGAACTCAAAAGTAGTTTGAACTGAGTTCAAAACTTACTTACAGAAATATATCAAGGGTATAAAACATTTTCATACCCAAACTCAAAAAATTATTAATCATACACGTGTATCGGACGGTTCTTGATGTGGGTGCCTAGGCATCCAGTGCTTATATATATATATATATATATATATATATATATATATATATATATATATATATATATATAGGACGAGTGTTTCATGCACCATGGTGCCTAGGCACCAATATCAATACCGTTGATTTGCTTGAGATTCATAACGTTTGATGTGGGTATTTTCATATACCCATAAAAAGTATATTTGAGATGTCAAACTCGAAAAATTTAAATTCAACTTGATTTAATTAGTTTGAACTATTTTTATGGTATATACTCATCTGTAGTTGCATTGAACTCAAAAGTAGTTCAAACTAATTTGAACTGAGTTCAAAACTTACTTACCATAAATATATCAAGGGTATAAAACATTTTCATACCCAAACTCAAAAAATTATCAATCATACACGTGTAATGGATGTTGGTGCCTAGGCACCATGGTGCCTTATGTAATTTTCCTATATATATATATATATATATATATATATATATATATATATATATATATATATATATATATATATATATATATATATATATATATATGAAAATTATATATATATAGAGACGTTGAAATGGGACACCATGGTGCCGGGCACCAAGCCTCTCTACCTTTGGATTGCTTTTAGATGTATGCTAATACAATAGTATGGAAAGGAAGTCATTAACATGGATGGAAAGTCTTAATCATGGATGGAAAATCTCACTTATAGATGGAAAGTCTCACTCATAGAGCCTGGACATTATGGTGCCCCTGTTATTTATACTATATACACACACTGAGAACAAGACAATGTAGCATCTATCATGGCATGCTGCAGTTGAAGTACCTAAGTACAAAATCAGCATCTTCAACAGGGGGATAAACTTCTAAAACCAGTTTTTGACCCCATTACTTGTGATTTATCCCAATCAATTTTCAGCTTAAAGTTCATCTTTCACCAATGTTGGAAATACCTCAGTCAGATCAAACACTTCTATGGCATGTGCTGGATTTCATTCCTTCCGGTGTCCACACATTATTGAGGAGTACTCATGACGGTTGCTCAAACTGGAAGTTTGGAAAGAAACGATCACCTGGCCATTTAAGTCACAGATTCCGGAGTCAGCACTCAGATGGCAGCACCAAGCTTCTGAGAAGAGTCAGATAGTTGTAATTTGGAACGTGCAAGCAAACTCTCAGGATACCACCGCCAAGCATATCATGATCAAGCTAGCTAGCGGATGGTGAATAGAAAGTAAAGGAAGATAGAGTTGGCCAAGTCATGGATGAAAAAAAACTGGGCCCACATCTTGAGTGAAAGCAATGGCTCATCCACTTGAGAAATGAGAATTCATGCACCATTCTACTGTTTACCCTATTTGCTGCAGATGACAATTGACGAAAGACAAGAATGACAAATACAAACTAAATTGTTGAGGGTCAAACCTTCAACAGTTTAAAACAGAAAAGGCATACAAGCTCAAAAAAAAACAGCAGTAGAATGAATATATTCACAATTGTTAGAAATGCTAGATCAAATGTGCGAAATCTCCTTTCCTTTTGAAATGAGTTGCCTACCCGATCAGCTATATATGCATCGGACTATGCATATATAGGAACACCACATTAATCAAAGTTCTAAGAACCACCAACACCACAAAATTGACAAAACAATCAATTAAAAGTTCGGAACTGTTTATTGCTGGACCATCAGAGCTGAAGGTCTCACCACCAACTATGCCGTTCTTGTTTATCAGTAGTTGTTTAGCACATTCATTAGGTTGTAACTCTTAAAGCAGACATTCTTACGTACTTCGGCTAATAGGAAAACTCAAATCAATTTAGGGGGAAAAGACATTAGTTAATGCATTATATACTAACAATAACTTAACATCTGGGGAGAACATGCTTACATGCAGATGAGGTGTACTAAGAAGTGGTTAAAGTGCTAATAGCTAAACAACTTAATAAGATTACTCTAGGTTCCTTCATTATCAATGATGATAGGAAAGACACATCACATGAATAGTGTAGGGACTGTGTGAAGAATTATGGATGCAAAGATATCAAAAGAGATGGATGAGCAACATATTAGTATTAGATAAGCGGACTGCAAGGTAGCTCTTTCTGAGAAGTATTGATCATCTACACTCCGGAGTATAGTAAATATTTAGTACAAGCCAGCAAAAGGGTTAAGGTGATTATGAGAAACAAAACCATCAAAAGAGCAAGATGCTTTCACTGGTAATGCCGCTGAGGTGCTGATGCACTCACTAAAGGTTATATGAGAATAAAAGGGAACTTCTAAAAAGTGTTACACAGGGGATGAAGAGGCAACACAATGTTAACAATAAGTTAGTAACACTCTGGACCTTGAGAAAAAGTTCTGCTAAATAAAAATCTAAATTCATTTTTTTATTTTATTTGAGCAACTTTAAGCGCCCTAGTTTGGTTGAAAAGAATGAAACAAAAGCAAACTACATGCTTATTGTTATTCTTGGACTGACTATTCATTCGAATATTCGATAGATATTTGCAAAGTACGAGAGAATAGATGAAGGGAAGATGATCAACAGTAAAGACCAGCTGCAACATTTGTGCTATTCAGGAGTTTAGACTCCCTTAAGCAACGGAATGGGCTTTTAAATGCCCAGTTCCTCAAAACAACTTAAGATAGCATACAACCTCTTTCAAAATATTGATGAACCAAATAAAAGTTTAATTAGTTCACTTTTGATTTTACTTGTGATTATACCCTGCGGGTAAGTGCAGGGTCCCGCCTTCCCTTTCAAAAATAGGTTGTACACTAGACCTAGGATGAAGCATTCAGAATGAGGTGATCTCATATGATCATATCCTTCAGACCAAATGGTAGGACTAGAATCCAGTGTTATGACACACAACAGGTGGAGCCTTTGGGCAAGCATAGGTGTGATTGAGGGGAAATATCGTCTATGATGTCCACAGGGAAGCAAGGAATGAAGCAAGACTGATGGAGCTACAAAGTCTGCGATCTTGAGCCTCTAAGGGCAGAAAATGCAACCATTACATTCACAAACCACTTGAGAAATGAAAATGTGTGATATCCAATCTAGTTAATCGTGTATGCAAGCCAACTGGAAATATTTAACAAAATTTTATTGTCTAGAATTTGAGTAATCAAACTATCAACACCTGTTAAGTCCTTTACTATTTTGCAGAACAATAGTCTATGATGCCCTAGTATCACATTTGGTTAACCACCAATTTCTGCTATGTGCAACAAAATTCTGTCAAATGATTCATACTTGCTCTAAAAAAGAACACCTGGATATGGTTTGCACATCTAGTAATCATCTACATAGAAATGGATCATGGCAGAACTTTTTGACCGCTTATCACAAGTTTTGCATTGGAATGCGTTTATGTGTTTTATAGAGCACAAGCATATTCATGGCTTGTTAAAGGAAAAATTCAGATTATATATGAGTTGTTTAGCATGAATTATCTAGAGAATGGCATGATGCAAACTTGTTCATATAGTTCAATAAAGGGGGAGGTTTTCAGTGACCAGCTTACAAAGAATATCCTTGAATCTGACTGTTTGCAAAGGTTCCAAAACAAAAGCTGCCAGTATCCTTCCCAATCTGCCAGATGAGTTAACTGCCAAAAACAAAGGATCTCATAAAAAACTACTAATTAAAAGATGAGTTAAGTGATAAATCAGTAAAGGCTCCCTTGCCACAGAAGTCTGATAAAAAAAGTCAGATGATCATAAACCTACATTTCATCCTCATTTCACAAATAAAGTGGTTGGAGATTGATCCGTCATCTTCTTTATTAACAGCCAACTGATCAAATTAAGAATCTGGACAAACCATCAGATTTCCGTGGACAATGTTCTCCAGGTCACATTAACCATAAAAGCAAAATGAAAATCATAAGCACAAGTGCACAGCCCACAAGGCTTCTCCTCCTTCTGACTCCTCTTGTGCATAATCATATCATTTGTCCTCATTTTCCTCTGACCCCTCCATTTCTTCCTCCTCCTCAATCTCATCCTCAATATCTGTGGAAATTTTGGCACCCCTTTGAGCCGCATCCAACCTCTGTTTCTGCAGCTTCTCCCTCTTCCTCCTTAACTCCTCCAAATACTCCCTATGCCCCTCATCCATGATTGCCACAAACCTCTCCTTCAACTCAATCATCGGATCCCTATCCACAAGCTCTCCATTCTCATCATACGCCTCCCTCAATACCGCCGTCTTGATCCCACCCTTCAATGATACATAGAATATCCCTGGGTGTCTCGTGAACGCATTAGAAAACGCATTCGACAGCTTAAACTCAACGCAAAACTTCCCTATAATCGGCACTGCCATCCTCCTCTCTACCGACAATGACAACACTTCATGTAAAACACCAATCAACCTCTTCTCTGCTTCTGGCGATGCCGGGTGCAGCCCGGATGTGTCCGCATATGGTGACACATATGGCAACTCAAGCCAATCCCTCACCCATTCCCTCATCTCCTTCTTAAGATAGAATCCCTTGGGCAATTTAACAGTAAAATTCTGCCTCGGTCGTATGCCAACGACATCGGCCTCCTGTCAGCCCTCAATTCAATCACCGACTTCGCCAGCCGATCGTCCCAAGAAACCAGCTCAAGAAACGCGTTCCCGGACGCGTCGGGCTCCGGATCGCCAACGAGGCGGAAGAGATTGGGGTACCTCGGGACCAACGAGGCCAAGAAGTCGTCGGGAAGGCCGAAGTCGCGCTTGGCGGCGGCAATCTTTGCGACAGGGAGGGCGCGCGTGGAGGAGATCATGAGGAGCTTGGCGAGCTTGGAGGCGAGGAGCGGGAGTGGAGGGCTTGGAGGCGGGAGGCGAATTCGAGGAAGGAGAGGAGCTGGGGAGGGGAGGCCACGGGGAGGGGGAGGGGAGACGGAGAGGAGGGTGGGGTACCGGCGGAGGAAGGTGGGGACGAGGACCGGGAGGCGGATGCGTTCGCGGCGCTTGGAGAGGTAGCGGAGCAGGAGGCGGCGGCCGGGGGAGAGGAGCACCTCGCGGACGAGGCGGGAGGCGAGGCGGAACCGGCGGTCCCGGACGAGGGCGGCATCGAGGGCGACGTCGCGGCGCCACGCGACCTTCAGGGAGGAGATGCAGCGGCCGGGGCAGAGGGGAAGGAGGCGGTGGGCACAGCACGCAGCGGCGCCGCCGCCGCCGGCGGCCGCCGCGAGAAGCATATGTCGTGGGGGTTTTAGGGAAGTTTCGAACGGTGGAGTGGGAGTGAGTACTAATCACTCAGTAAATACGCTCGACCCCTGTTTACGGATTCCAACAATACGTCTTCAGCATGGGGCTGCATATTCCTTGGGAGTCTGCCTTCATCTGGCTTTGATTGAATACAGACTACTACTGCACTGTGCTTATGATTCAGACTTACAATCTTCTGATTTTCCAACTCAGACCGCACAAAATATAAACACGCTGAGCTGTTTCAATCTAAACTCTGAAATGGATGGTTCCGAATGAAGGTTGAAGACAAACGGAGACACTAAAGAGTATAATGCGGCTAAATATATTTCGCGCAGCGGCCTCCAAGCTTAGCGCAATCCCTCATAATGTTTAGCACACTAGCCTCATAAGCGCGGCGTCACACCGCACCAGCCACCGTGTGTACCGAAGTAAAAGAGACGATAATTTGTGAGGACTTTTTTAAAAAAAATCGAGGGCACATGTGTATTTTCGAAAAAGCCAAAGGTCTTTTTCGTAAAAAAGCGAGAACCTGTACGTAACTAAACGAGAACCTGTATGTAATTTAGAAAATCGCGGGGCGCTATCCTGCAAAGTATACAAAATTTCGGTGAAGTGGAGGGGTGTTTTTGCAAAAAAAAGTGTTTTAAAAACTGGCAGGGACCTTTTCGCGAGAACCAAGGACCTTTACATAATTTCAGAAACATAGAGGGAAAATGGATCTCCCGACCGTACGCAGATTCCCCCGCCACGCGCCGGCCGGAGCGCGCGGGCGGGGCGACGTGGCCGAGCGTCCTGCGGGGCATTCCCCCGGTCATAATGGACGGAGTATTCAGTTATCTATATGGTAGAATCTATAAATGAATAAGTTAAAAACAAAAAATAGTTTCTCTGTCATCTCTACTCCCTAAATCGTCTCTCTGACAAGTGAACCCAGTATGCTAATGCAGCCTCTTAACTTGGAGATTGCTGACAATTCCTCAGCAATGTTTGGAGGCAGTCTCCAAAACGCTCTCTCTATCTCCTTTTAGAGACCAAAATTCGAGCGCGCTATGGATGTTCCAGCTCCCTTAATCAATTGTCCATTTTCTGATTGATCAGCTTACACGTTTGGAAAGCGATGAAATGAAAACGTTGGTCTCTAGTACCAACTGTGTTACAACGGAAAGCTGTAAATTAAGTCGATAAATAAAATTAGCGCGCAGGCAGAAGCATGAGGCATTGGCCCCCTCCTTTTCAACAGATGTTGACCTCCCTAAAAGAGTTAGGTAACTGGTGAGACGATGGAGTGTAGTTCTTTGATAAAATTTGATGCAAAGAGTGTAGTTTTGTGAAATGAAATCTTAAAAGTGTAGCTTTTTATAGTTTAGCCAACCTATTTGTAGTTTTGTGAAATATACTTTTTTAAGGATTATAATTTAGGACTTGTTTAATTGTTTATTGTGATTGCCTGTCAGCCTTTCGCCCTTTATTATTTTGGCGCAGGCTCCGTCACCGCAACTGTAATAGCAGTAAACAGGGGCGACTAAACCTTGCATATGTTTGCCTTTTATTCACTTCAATAGACCTTTTCTACTCATCCTACAAAGAGGATGTGAAGATGAAGCAGAAAATGTGGAAGGAGAGAAGCTTTTTAATTTTAGCGAAGAGGTGTTTTGCACCATGGCTCTAGTAAATTAATCCATATTTCATATTTATTTATATAATGATTCCGTATTAAATCATTTACTCATCTGGTTAGGGTAGCATTGTTAGATTAATCAATTTTAAGATACACTGAACATTACCAATAATGTCAGCTCCGTAAAAAAGTAACCAAATCATAATGTTGTTCTTCTCTTATATATGTCTAGGAGCTAAACCTTACAAAACTTTCAGGGACGCGACACACATGGATATGCCCATGCTGTGTTTAGGTTAACTATACGCCTAACTAATGCATATTGCAACTGTTTAGAACAGTAGGGTGTGATAAATTCAGTTCCAAACAATGATCTCTCTCCATGCCTCACCATGCATCCAATCAAACACGTGTTGCAAGCACCACTCCAAATGAACTAGTTGCAAGATGATGAGATGAGCTGAAGGAAAGGCGTGAACCAACCTCCACGGCGCCTGCCCAACAGCAAGACCATCAGGTAAATTTTGCATGCCTATTCGAGACAGAGGGCATGTATAATGCATGGTAGCTCCCAAGTGGTAGCCCTAAGAAGAAAGAGTGCTCTACATCAGCTCAAGCCACCCTACACAAATTTGTTCCACAATGCATCGTGACTGCAGGGGATGGTTTGGAACATTTGTAATTTAGCCATTTATTCTTTTTCATTTCAACCCCTCCAATTATACTTTTATACAAAACCATCCTGGTCCACCTGTCAGCCACCCTTTTCTTTTTTTAGCCCTAGCTTTGTCTCTCTCCCTTCCCCAACGTCCCTCTCCCTGCCCTAAACCGTCGCCATAAATTCGATGCCGCCACCTCAGCCGCTCCTAGCTGGTCACTCGCTACCGCTCTCTCTTGCATCACCGCCACCTCTACTGCCCCGTGAAGCTCTCATCGCCGCCACCACCCGAAGGGTCAGCAATTAGTAGATTTGGTCAAATCCGGACCGTGGAGGTCCAGATCTAGTTGCCGCGCACTGTGGTCAATGGCCTTGCCTCACCAACTCATCTTTGTCGCATCGACAACGCACCGTCTCCTTCGCACAGCGGATGTGCGCCTCCCGAGCTCGGTCATGGCTCCACGCTTTAAGGGCCTGTTTGGTTGGAGGTGGAAAAGGCTGCTGGGCGGCATGCATCCCAGCGTTCGATTTTGGATGCACGGGTCGGGATGTGTTGCTGCGCGCATTTGCTGCGAGGCCTCCAACCAAACAGGCCCTTAATAACACTTTGGTCAACAGTGCCCATGAAAACATGGCATGAGCTTGACTTAAACGTTAACACTGAACAACACTGAATTTTATCTGGTACGGACTTACACCTAGTAAATTATTCTTATGGTAATTAGGTAGTTCTTATTTGGGATGAAATAAGAAAATACAAGGTGCCCCATCAGTTCGAATGAGCTGCAGTTTGTTGGTTGGCACTTCAACAAAAAAAATCTATACTATATCTGTCGCACTCAAATACAGTAAACATTGCACCAAACCATCAACCAATTTGCAAAAACTAAGAACTAAAATACTATACCCTTGATCTAACCTTTGATCTTTTTTGCTACCTAGCTAGCTACCCTCTTTCTCTCTCCTCCAAGCTTCAGGAAAAGCTAGGCGACTGGTTTGCAACAAACCAAACCCTGGTCTGTGAAGCCTTTCTGAATCCTGCAAGAGCATGTACCACTAAAATTGTCAGTGTGCGGTGTATGACAGATTTTTGTTCCTTTGGAGGGGAGGTTGGTGGGGCCCTCCGGGGAGGAATCTCAGTAACAAACAGCTCTTTGTACAAGTGTCACTTTCTCTCTGCCAATCCACAAGAAAGCAACAGCTTTGCCCTACCCAATATCACCTTTGCCCTTTATATACCCCTCTCCTCTCTTCGATCAGTCTCCAGGAGGAACTCAACCAACTAGCTAGCTGATTCATTGTTGCAGTGCTGCCACTACTCTGAAGAAAGGTTTGGCTTGCTAAGTGCTAACCTCATCGCAATTTGCATCTACTTTCAGAGTTCAGACTATTCGTTGGACTAGTGTGTCTTGCATGCTTTCACTTGCTATCTCTGTTCTTTCTTTTTGTCTAGATTAAACCTTGCCGTGATCTTACAATGAAGTTCTCCTCAAAACCATGTGTTCTTAGTGCTGCCCTTGCGAGTTTACTCGCGCGTGTTTGTGTTGCAGTGTGCAAAAATGTATCACTCGCAGTGCGAGCTCCTGATGCCCCACGAAGCCCTGGACTTGCACGTTGGCCAGCCGCACCTTGCCGCCTCCGCCGCTGCGGCCATCCCGGGGGAGGTCAACTTCCAGGTCCTCCACTTCGACGACACCGCGGCAGTTGCCTCTGCCACCGCTGCTGTCTCGCCGCAGCCCACCGTGGACTACTTCTTCGGGAGCACCGATCAGCTGCCGGCGCAGTTCGAGCAGCTGGCCCCTCACCACCAGACGATGACCATGCTGCGCGACTACTACGGACACTACCCCGCGGCTGAGACGTACCTCCTCGGGCCAAGGACCGGGTCGTCCCTCGTGTTCGGCGCGGCCGACGACGAGTCGGCCTACATGGTTGGTCCCTTCACGAGCTCCCCGACGCCGCGGACCAGCGGCAGCAGGAAGCGGAACCGGGCATCGAGCGGCTTCCACGACGGGCCGGCCAACGGCGTGGAAAAGAAGGAGAAGCAGCGCCGGCTGCGCCTCAGCGAGAAGTACACCGCCCTCATGCTCCTCATCCCCAACCGTACAAAGGTACGTACATGCCCTACGGTCGTCTTACCGACGTGCCATTGATTCTTGTTTCTTGGCACTGTCGATCTCTTGATCTGTCCATCGATCTCGTGTTCATTTTGTGATTCTTTTGGTATTTATAGGAGGATAGGGCGACGGTGATCTCGGACGCGATCGAGTACATCCAGGAGCTGGGAAGAACGGTGGAGGAGCTGACGCTGCTGGTGGAGAAGAAGCGGCGCCGGAGGGAGCTGCAGGGGGACGTGGTGGACGCGGCACCGGCGGCGGTGCTGGCGTTGGGAGAGGCGGAGAGCTCGGAGGGCGAGGTGGCGGTGGCTGCGGCGGCAGTACCGCGGCAGCCGATCCGGAGCACGTACATCCAGCGGCGGAGCAAGGAGACGTTCGTGGACGTGCGGATCGTGGAGGACGAGGTGAACATCAAGCTCACCAAGCGCCGCCGCGACGGGTGCCTCGCGGCCGCGTCACGGGCGCTGGACGACCTCCGCCTCGACCTCGTCCACCTCTCCGGCGGCAAGATCGGCGACTGCCACATCTACATGTTCAACACTAAGGTCATCATCGCTCTCTTAATCTGGAATTCATGACCTTCCGAGGTTCATATATATGATATGCATGTCAAGAATCAAGATATGCAATTTTTAGATGATAATTTCTTGTTCATGTTTTGTTTTGTTGATATGGATGCAGATTCATCAGGGGTCTCCAGTGTTTGCAAGTGCAGTGGCCAGCAAACTGATAGAAGTGGTGGATGAGTACTAGCTAGCTAGCGTACCGACCGATGCAAGTTTCTATAGTATTGCTAGCTAGGGTTCTTGGATGCACGAGTAGTTCTTCTGGCCTTAATTTTAGACTGTTTGGTCCAATGATTGACAGAGATATATATGTCTGGGTCTTTTGATATATCAGGGTTGTTTTGATCAGCTTGGATTTGAACTGGCACGTTAATTTGAGATTAATTATATGTAATTGGATTAACTATTCATGAGATAAGCACAGACGAATGGGGTGACTGGTGAGTAGGTCGCACACGCAGTAGTAGACTGGTGTAGATCTGGATGAATTTGGGGTAGGTGAGTCTTTGTTCAGCTGTGACCTTAATTTCCTTATGATATTATTGTGTGTGGTTAGTAGGGACTTATTACCGCCTTTTATTGTCTTTTCTCCTAAAAGCTATTGCCTGTCTTCTACTTAATTATACAAATTAATTTATATTTGGCATGGTCAGTAGATTAGGGTTAAGGCGATACATACTAATTTATATATCCACTACACACAAGTTCAGTTACTTCAGTACACTGAGTTGGTGGTTCACTACTGCAGGCAGTCGTAAGCACATTCAGATATGCTTTCTTTTCTTCCCTGCAGCCTGCAAAAGTTTTTGACTTGGTTTTGGTCGGTGCACTCGTACGTTATACGTTTACATGCATGCATGTCATCTTCTGAATAGAGGTGGATATCGAGCCAACTCCTTGTCTTATCGAGCTTTTCCTAAAAATGACACAGTTTGATTTAATATCATTTTACATATAATTTAAAAGTATTTTTAGAAACGAGCTAACGAGCCGAGCCAAGCCGAGCCGAGCTTGAGCAAAATTCAAATTCATTTGAAATCAACTCATTTTAATGTTTAACCAGTTAACAAGTATAATTGAAGTAATTTTGAACCGAGCCAACGAGCCCCACTAACGAGCTTTTTTTCTACCCCTACTTCTGAACATGCCCCACTCAATGCATGCTTTCGGTTGACAGTATACTGAACTATCTTAATTTACCTGAAGATTTCTTCGAAGAAGTAACATGAACATTTCCACAAGCATAATATATACCGCCTTGCCCGAAAAGTACTTAATTATTGGGAAACCTACATTTTATTAAGAAATAATTAGGCCAGTGACACTCCATACATATTTAGACAGTGGCAGACTCATGATCAAAATTTAGGGGCTCTAATAAGACTTGCTCATCAGTTTGCCGAATGCCGAGTTGTTGTCCTGTGGTAGCTTGCCGCACTGCCAGTAAAAGATGGAAAAACACTATTACAATTATAGCTTGCTATCTTGGAAGCTATGATACACGTCATATTTTGCTGAAGGAAAGCAGCAGCGCCTATTTCCCTGCAAAGATGAGGAAGATGGCGGCCGTCACATGGTCTAGATAGAATTGGGGGCAACCACCTGGAATGAGGCGTCGTCCTCATCGGCTAGAAGTGCGTACTTGATGGCTTTGAGCCCACTCTCTCCCCATCATCGGCCACCTCCACCTCTTCAAGAAGCTGCTCCATCGCGCGGCGGCTGCGCTCGCGGCGATGCACAGTCAAGTGCTCCTCCTCCGCTTTAGCTCCCACGGGCACAACGATAAGTCCCCGCCGAGGACGTTGATGCGATAGCACACATCGTCAAGGCCGTACTGGACCAACGAGGCCGTCATGTACACATACAGATCAGGTGCCTGCACCACATAACATTACCGATACGCTCTACCCTAAAACATGTACCCCTAAGCATATATAATCAAACCCCAATAGACCAAAATATAACTGATATAAACTTTTTTAACAGGTTTTCTATATTTGTAAGTTGCCTATTTTTCTTTTTTTGTCAGGTACAAGTCGATTATTCTACCCATTGGGTCGGTCCGATTTGTGGGCATATCTTTCTTGCCTCATCTTTCTACGGTCTACTACATCTAGGTCTACACTGTACACTGCTGTCAGTCGCACAAGTATGTTTTATTTTGTGAGAGAATGCTGCTGTTGTTGGAAATCAAAACTTGGAAACAGAATTGTAGCCACAGAGCTAGCGCAACCCAATAGGTGTAGATCCCAGGCTTGGCTAAGCCCATTCAGGCCCAGCAAAAACTGACTCTCAACTGAAAAATGACATCGCAAACGCACTCAACTAAAAAATGGCATAGCAAACAGCAAAAATTCTGGAAAATAATCACTCCCGGAAAATATTGCATTACAACATTTTCAAAGTGACACAAACTCCAGCTGTCCCCTCCGTCTCTCGCCACAAAATGGAGACCTCCGCCGTGCAGCACCACCTCGTCGTGTCCCCTCTTCGCCGCATCTAGGGCGGGCCTCAGCACTTGCTCATCGGCATCCTGGCAGTCCATAGCAACAAGATCCAGGAGTAACAAGAGCTGCAACCGGAGCAAGGCAGGGGCGAAGCCATCGTATAAGCATTGCTGTCCAGTGACCTCAATAAAATTTAGTAAATCCTATAGAAAATTACTGTTTATTATTGTTCATCAGTAAAGGAGACACCATCGTGCAATGGAGGTGATCCCAATGCTCCTATCGTCTGGCTTCGCCCTTGAAGGCGGGTCCAAGGAAGAAGGCGGGAGCGACACAGCGGGGCATGGCAGATCGAGGGGCGTGCACAGCTGTGGCAGCGATAGCTTGTGGGGCGTGCGGTTGAGCAGGGCTGGGATCACACCCGAAATGAATCATGCCTTATCTACGATGTGGAAAAATATCTAATGTATAGTTCAAATAAATTTAGCCTAGTTAGAATAATATTTTCATAGTTCAGATTAGATAATCTAGATCATTTCATCACTGAACTTAGTGCGTAACTAAATCTGTGTATAACTAAATCTTGGCTTCGCCACTGCAGTTGACTCTAGTCAGGCCTCGTAGGCTCGCGCGCAATAGACGTTCTGGTGTCATGGCCTCCTGGGAGGACGTACGGTGTCACAAGGCAGGCACAAATAGGCTGAGGATGGAGTAGATGGGTGATGGGAGTATGTATTTCTGTGTTGAACCGACGGTGTAGAGTCTGTGTTAATTCTGTGTTTGTTTATCCGTTGAATTGATTAAACAATGTTTATTTTTGTGTTAAACTTGGCGAGCATAATTATGCTAGTAAGAACCGATGGACTGGTGCTTGTCTGTTCAGTATCTGAGCTGCCTTAATTTCCATGTCCTCCGAAAACATTGTCTCCTAACATTCAAAACATTCCAAGAGCAAAGTATCTTTTCACCGATGGGAACGTTATTTTCCTGCATCCCGGCTCTTTGTGATGTTATTTTAAAGTCGAGTGCATTTGCGATGTTATTCCTCTGAATACGCATCCTTGAAGTGTTACTCGCCTAATTTTTCCTTTTGTTAATTCTTGGTCACTTTCACAAGATATTTGCTTACGCTCGCTTGATTGTATAGTGACCGATGCATTCTTTCAAGGAATTAAGAATTCAAGCACGCTCTGTACCGGTCAAGTTGTAAAAAAGGTATGCAGAGAAAAAATGTCCGGTTCGTGATGGAAATATACTATGCTCAACATGCAATTTATACAAAATAGATCAAGGAGAAACAACATCATCAACATGTGACTAGGGGTGGATATCGAGCCGGCTCGGCTTGGCTCGGCAAAGCTCGTTAAAGAAGCGGCTCGGCTCGGCTCGGCTCGTTAGCGTAACGAGCTAAAAACCAGGCTTGGCTCGGCTCGGTGGAAAGCTCGGGCTCGGCTCGTTAGGCTCGTTAATACAAATTACATATTTTGATTGCTATTATGCAAACATATGAAAGAAACAGAGTATATGTGATGCTTCTACACCCAAGATTAGCTCAAAATGCAAGCAAAAATCACATCATCTCAAGTGCAGATTGCAGAACAGATCGGCTTACATAGCAAAATCACATCATCACATCACTTTTTCTCAGAACAGATTGCAGCCTAGATATGGAAAACATGCTGATATGTTCGTCACGAACATACCACACTAACCGTTTAACAATTAACATGATACAAAGATGAGACATATTTCCCAGCACATGGATACTGGCAATTTAACCATCTGAAGAATTAGTCTGCAATTGCAGTGACATGTTTGAACTTTGACAGCCTATGGAGAAATTGGAGATGTACAAGTGAGTTCTCCACCATCGCAGAACCGAGGCGGCAGTAAAGGGCAGGGACTCACCGAAGAGGAAGGTGGTTGCATGCTACCGCCGGCATAGCCACGCCTCTAATTACCACCATGCACTCCCCCGGCGTGCGGATGGCTGCTCGCCGGCTGTGGCTCGCCAGGGCAACTTGCCTCCTACCTAGCACCTCGTGAGCAACCCAGTAAAAATCACATCAAAATAACAACCAAAGTAAGGTAGATCGGGTTTGATTCGGGGAAGGGGACACCAGATCTGGGCCCTAGGCCACGGATCTGGCCACATCTCACCATGCCGACCGTAGCTTACCGTGCGACGGGCGGGCGGTGAGGCGAGGTCGGCCCATGCGGCACGGAGTAGCACCGCTGGGACCGGAGACGAGAAGAGGAGGCGGCGCAGAAGGGAAGCCGGCAGTGGAGGCGGTAGAACCGGGGGAGGGGGAAACGAACCGGAGACGGAGAGGGGCGTCGGTGCAGCAGCACCTCCCGGGACTCTCCCGCGGTGGCTTCACCGATTGCGGCACCTGCGGCCGCGCCGTTGCTGGATTTGAGCCTCGGGATGCCGGCCATGGTGGAGGAGGCGAGAAGGGGATTTCTCGGGACGGAGGAAACGAGAATGAAGACCGAGCGACTGGCGTTGAGATGGGCCGAGCGTTGAGGACATGGGCCACGCCCGCGCGCCGAGCCTGACCGAGCGGCTCGCGAGCCAGCTCGGCTCGGCTCGTTAAAGAAACCGAGCTCAACTCCTGGCTCGGCTCGGCTCGAAAATTCCACGAGCCGAGCCAAGCCGAGCCGAGCCTGTATCGAGCTGAGCCGAGCCGCGAGCCACGAGCTTTTTGTCCACCCCTACATGTGACTGCATCGCAGAGCCACAACGTCGTATAGAATGAATCCAAACGTTGCGTTTATAGTAATCCGGAAATACCATCGCGCAAAAAATTTCTTGACATAAGAAGCTCCTACACCAATCACTGGATAGGTCAATAACCAGTATGGTTTCTTAATTTCTTTTCTCAATCTTCTGGCTAACAAGAGTTTGATGGACAACCACCGCATATTTGGTGGGTTACTTCTTATTTGCATACATATTTTTCATCGTGTTTTTTGAGATTTCGTCATGTGATCAATGTATTGTGAATCTTAAGATAAATACACTAGCCAATTATTCTCTACTAACACCACCAACACCTATTACCCATCATGCATGAAACTTGAGTGATCTATGAAAACCTCTAGCTTAGTATTCTTTGACTGCACCAATTAAAGTTCTGCTCTAAACAGTTTCTGGCTTTAAAAGCCAAAAGCCGTTTGGAACGCGTTGGTTTCTTAACGCGGTTTTTTATCCTCTTTTTTCTCTTTACATTATCCATAAAGATATAACGGTGTTTATTTATTTATTTTCATTCAATTGCATACCTTAAAAAACTAACAACCGTTATAGTCGTATTTCAGACAAAAGCTACATCTCTTCTGAACTGGCCTAAATCAATCAGAAGCTATAAGACGACGACCGCAAAGAGATATTCAGATGGATATAGGAGAAGATGGAGCCATAGGGGCTAGGGTTAGTGAGCAAACAAAGAGGGAGGGAGGGGATCGAACTGCCCCATCACCCCCTCCCGGGTGCGAGCGAACCACAACTTGATTGCTACGCGTCGCTGTCCCGTACGACGCAACTCCTCCTGTCCTCCAGCCCTCTTCCGCCGTTCGATCCCATCCAACGGTGGTTCGCCCGCCTCCCGCACCGCGTCCGGTTCACCGCCCGGAACCCGCGCCGCGTCCTATATAAACGCGAGTCCACGGTACGGCGCGATGGCCTTCGTCCCCACCTCGCCTCGCCGCCGCCACAACAAGCCAAGGTGAGGCGCCCTTCCGCCGTTCTACTCTCTCTCTCTCCGCACCGGTTTTGCTTCCGGTGCCTTGCTCGTCTCGATCTGATGCGTGTATCGTACTCCGCGATAGACTGTTCTTTCGTTTCGCCATTTCGTGTTTCTTGGGTTTTGTCGTCCGGACTTGAAGAGTTAGAAGCGGCCAGTTCTTGATTCGTTGCTTCAGCTTTTCGGGGCCGGAATTGCGGCTGCTTTCTGGCCAATTTGCTGTTTTGCGATTCGTAATATGCAGCTAGCCCCTTGTGATTGGGGGATTTGGAGGCCCTTGTTCTTGCCAAGTTCTTGGAATTTACTGTAGCGCTATTGTTTTGTTAAGTGTTACTTCGAATATTTATGGACGGATTAGCGTTAGGAGTATGTGATTCTTTTGGTCTACGAATCTAATCGTGCCCGGAAAGCTTGCAACTTTGATGCTTCTCACGCTATTGGGAAGTGGACAGGCAAAATTTTTATGCTCCTACGGTGTGCATTTGCTTAGTGCTGAACCATGAATTGGGGAGTAGTGGTTCGGTGACAGTGCAACTCGATAGCTTATGCTGTGCATAATAGTGGATTCTATTGTTCTTAGAATCTTGTCCTGTTAAGAACAAAACTTGTGAGTGGGGATTTAGGTGCTTCTGTGATGCCGAACGCTGATTTGAAGGTTGTAACGGTAGGGAATCGAGTGTAATGCGTGATTCTATTGTTCGTGGAATCTTGTCCTACTTGGACAAGTTGATGCTTATAGGCTGGTTCAAGTAGGCTTTGGTATGTTCCTTATGCCCACTGCCGAGGACACTAACTTGGGGACATTTTCACGGCTGCTGACAGTTATGAGCAATTCACGAGATGACAAGAGATAACCTTAATTGGAATGATTTTAAGAAAATTGTCTCTCTTTTCATGAAAATGTTCCCCAACATTACGAGGTTGTGTCATTTGGAGAAATTAGGTCTTGTTTGCATAAGCTAAACAGGGATTTCTTGTGCTTATTCACTAGCATTCCTTTTGTTTTGGACTGTCGTTACCACACTGACAATTGGATAAGTCCGATGTCTTGACTGGACAAGTCTGTTGTCTTACAGTATTTGCGTCAAAGGATCAGAATATGTTCCAGCAATGCACAGTGCCCTTTGTGCTTGCTATATAAGCATATTCTACAACCCACTCACTTAAATTTGACTAAGAGTTTGGACAAGACAGATGAAGTTTGTTCAAGAAACTGATGATCACAAGGTTTAGTCGGGTGTTCACTTGCATAGCTCCTAGTAATCTTGGGGTAATGTCTTGTGATCTTTGTCATGTTTTTAGAAAAGATAATATGCTTGTGCATGCATTGGCGTTCTTGTCTTTAATTCCAGTTTTACTTTTGCTAGAAGAGTTTGGATGTATGTCAAATCATCAAATCTGTGTATTTAAAGCAGTCTTTGAAACCTTCTGGAATCTGGACCATTTTACTTATGATACCATTTGTGTTCTGAGAAACACACATGCATCACCATTTTATGCAGGTTAAAGAAGATGGCCGAAGTTGACACCTTCCTCTTCACCTCTGAGTCCGTCAATGAGGGACACCCTGACAAGCTTTGCGATCAGATATCTGATGCGGTGCTTGATGCATGCCTTGCTGAAGACCCTGATAGCAAGGTTGCTTGTGAGACATGCACCAAGACCAATATGGTCATGGTCTTTGGTGAGATCACTACCAAGGCCAATGTTGACTATGAGAAGATTGTCAGGGATACTTGCCGTGGCATTGGTTTTGTGTCCAATGATGTAGGGCTTGATGCTGACCACTGCAAGGTGCTTGTCAACATTGAGCAGCAGTCCCCTGATATAGCGCAGGGTGTCCATGGCCACTTCACCAAGCGCCCTGAGGAGATTGGTGCCGGTGACCAGGGGCATATGTTTGGATATGCAACTGATGAGACGCCTGAATTGATGCCCTCAGTCATGTTCTTGCTACCAAGCTTGGTGCTCGTCTCACTGAGGTCCGCAAGAATGAGACCTGCCCTTGGCTGAGGCCCGATGGGAAGACCCAGGTGACTGTAGAGTACCACAATGACAATGGTGCCATGGTCCCTATTCGTGTACATACCGTGCTCATCTCTACCCAACACGATGAGACTGTGACCAATGACGAAATTGCTGCTGACCTGAAGGAGCATGTCATTAAGCCTGTCATCCCAGAGCAGTACCTTGACGAGAAGACCATTTTCCATCTCAACCCGTCTGGTCGCTTTGTCATTGGTGGACCTCATGGAGATGCAGGTCTCACCGGCCGGAAGATCATCATTGACACCTACGGTGGCTGGGGAGCCCATGGTGGTGGCGCTTTCTCTGGTAAGGACCCAACCAAGGTTGACCGCAGTGGAGCATATATCGCAAGGCAGGCAGCCAAGAGCATTGTTGCTAACGGCCTTGCACGCCGCTGCATTGTCCAAGTGTCATATGCCATTGGCGTGCCAGAACCACTCTCGGTGTTTGTTGACACATACGGCACAGGCAAGATACCTGACAAGGAGATCCTCAAGATTGTCATGGAGAACTTCGACTTCAGGCCAGGGATGATCATCATCAGCCTCGACCTGAAGAGGGGTGGGAACGGCCGCTACCTGAATACGGCGGCGTACGGGCACTTTGGGAGGGACGACCCGGACTTCACCTGGGAGGTGGTGAAGCCCCTCAAGTGGGAGAAGCCTTCTGCCTGAGGGAAGGCTTGCAGCCAGCTCCATTTGCAACATTTATCTACCACACTGCGATGTTGCCTCTCATCTTAATCTTCCATCACAACAAGTAATCTCTCTATTTAGTATTCACTGCTGCCTAGTGTTCATGTGTGAAAGGAGCTTGTACTGTGGGTGTGCTGCTTATGTTTTCTCTGCTCATGTAATGGCGAGGAAAAGATAGAAACTACCTAAGAAATGAAACTGTCTGCTTTTTGGTTATCGTCTGCTGATGTAATTATGTGCAGCACGATGTTTTGAATTTTTGGTATGTGAATGCTTAGCACACTTGCGTATGGCTTTTGCCAAGACACGGCTGGTGACTTGCTTCTTCTGAGAAAACAGGTGACTCTTTCTGATTGCAACGTCTCAGTTCCTTCAGCGTATGTGTTGGTTGGTAAGCGACTAAGACTGGTGTCTTTATCAGACAGATTACTGGTGGGTAGTTTTGGAGCCACTGTGTTTCCTAAGAAATCGATGGCATTTGTCAGCTGGTGCTTTTACTAACAAGATTCTTTCTCATACAAATGGAATTAAAGTATTGGGGGCGATTTGGTTGCCTACCATGCTACTCAACCTAGATCTTAACGATTTTGCTGTGAACCTATATAATTTTCTAAAAAAAATTATGCTAGGCAATTGCAGCTAGTTTCGAAAAGAAATAGGCAGTTTTAAGCTCCTGAGCTGTCATCAGCCAGCCAACCACCTCGATTGAATTGCAATATGATCCAAACCAGTGCAGCATTGCTATACGTATTTAGTTTTCTTCTTTGTGATAGTGTTAGCAGTACTTTTACTCAATAAGCAGTAATCACAGGGTATTTTCTTTTTAGCTTTTAAAAATTATTTTTCAGTTTTTCTATATTAACTATCTTTTAAATAAAATATTTTTTAAGACGAAATCTACAAGTTAATTGTGGCACACACTATAACAACTTTATTCATATCGACCAAAACTATATATGAATTTCTGTTATTCTATACTATCTTTCACGAACAGCTCAAAACCATAAGCCGCATCAAAAGGCATAAGTGAAGCCAAAAGAACATACCCAAAGTATCTGAAGCTACATACTGCAGCAACTCCCATTGGACATAGAGCCTTTTATATTGGCTTTTGCTGATGGTTTTAGTCTGATCGATGAATAATAGTGATTGATACAAACAACTGATGAATAATAATGTATTATGTAAAAAAAGTAATTCAATGAAAAGCACTACAATATTCGGACCATTATGCGATTTACATAATTATAATATAATAATATACAAAGTAAGTAAAATATGTGAAAGCGAAAAGTAGTGACTGATAAAAACAGTTTTAAGCTAGAGCATTCATATTGATTTTGATTTTTAGAAGCAGAAGTCAAAAGCAAAAGCCAATATGAACAGACTCATAACCCAATCATCAGCTATAGTTCGTTTGACCCTTTTTTCTCTCTCAATAACAGCAAGTAAAAGTTCGCTCTCGGCCAGGATGCATATGCAATGGAATTTCTAGCTAGGCAGTTCGGTATTCCATAGCTTGTACAATAAACATAATTGCAATTTGGTCTAAAAAGTCTTAAGTTACAAGAACCTACATATCATTCTGAGCACAAGCATCGTCAATGTATACACTGGCACAATTGAATTGCATTTGTAGGCGCTTGGCGGTCTATCAATTGGGGCCTGAGCGCAGGGAATTCCAGAGGAAAGGACCCCTCATACCGCTAACGTGCGGTGGGCTCTGCATGATCAATCCTACACAGACACAGACAGCGGCAATGGCTAGCAAGGAGAGCACCGCAGGCCTGTTCGACAAAAACCTGTTTGGATGGGGACGGTAAGCAAGGTGCTGGACACACTGTCTGCAGCTGAGTGGTCGCTTATCGCTCTGTTGGCTGCTTTGCACATCGAATGAGGCTTGATCAGTAGACTTCAATAGACTCGCATGCTTTACAGTGTTATCAGTGCTGGGCATCGCAACAGACACATGAGCCCTGGGCAACCTGTTGTCAATTTTGCTCTGAACCATCTGAATGTAGGATATGTGGTCTCTCTTCCGAGCGTAATCCTCTGGAGTGAAGCCAGCAGCATCACGAGCATTCTTCCACGCTTTGATTCCCAGCTGTGACATTTAGGCAAGAGTTCAAAAACAAACCAAAAAGGCAGAAAAATTGCAGGTAGAAGCAAAAAGTAACCATAGTTTTCTTGTTACGACAAATTCCCAAAGTAAATGAAAAGGTTGAAGGTAAACCATCTTTGAGCCAACACTTCGTTAGAACTCTGATGTGATAGAATATACCTTTACAATATCTAATCAACACTCACAAAACGGTTATCTAACCTTCAGGACTTGATTATCACACACACTAAGTTTTGACAAAATTCCTTTCATGTTTTTATTGCTATGTAGAAAATAAATTTCTGCAGGACCGTGGCTTTAGATGAAAATGTTTCGCATGCAGAATTAGGTTCTTGGACTAAATGTTGGTTTACTATTATTTCCAAGAGGAAGGAAGCTAAGACAGGTAAGAAAAGGGGAACATTTATCGATTCAGTAAATACATTCACCATGAAAATTTAGAGTAAGAACCTGCTGAGGATCATCAGTTAAAGCATCTAAAACACCAGCAGCATCACTGATTGTGGCTGCAATATGAAGAGGTGTAATATTTGACGGACCAGTTATGTCAGGTGCAAACAAGAACCGAACTGGTGCCACGGCTCCACTGTCCACAGGTGCAAAATTTGTTGTGTATCTTAATAGAAAGTCAACCAAAGGCTTCGACCGCTTGTTGACAGCAGTGAAAATTAAATCTTCTCCCAAGGCAAATTCAACTGGTGAGGGGACATCTAGATCAATATTACCCTGGAACAATGTGTCCAGAAGCTTCTTTACAACAGCACACCATTCCTGATCAATCGCAAAGGATAGCAGCCATCTAAACCTTGCAACAGGAAAACCCTCAGTACAATATTGTGGTGTCTCAGATGTAGCTTGTGTGTGGCTCCTTTGAAGAAGCCAACCGATTTCTTGTAAAAAATTTAAGGCTCGGTTGCGAGAAGCCACCAGATCCTCTCTTCCTTCCAAGGTGTCACCAATTGCAATTAAATTCAATTCATGCTCCAACATTCGAATCTCAGAACATACAGATTCTTCAGCAACGACAAAGGGAAAGGAAAGGCTGCTTTGATCACAATCTTCAACCTAGAAAAAGAGTCAAGAAATTCAGTAATGTAAAAAAGGAAAATGAGCACACACATAAAGAAACACTCATAGCATGCACCTCTATGAACCCTCTTCCACTTGTACTAGGAAAGGAGCAAGAGAAGGTCAGACATTGAGGGCCTTGCTGCATCGTAGTATCATCAAGTAGCATTTGTGTTGCTTCTTGGATTAAATATTTCCCACCAAATATACAAAGTAATCTGAAATAAATACCAACATTATATCAGTTAAACAAAATTTGGGTCAGTGCAGACTGTTAAATGTCACAAAATACCTACTTTGTGGTTGGTTGAGCTATGTTGAAACCTTTCACTGAGAAACTTGCTGTTGAAGAACAAGCAACTGCAATAGGGGTTACACTTGATATCTGATGCTTGCCACCTATTACTGGTTGCCAGGGAGACACTAACATAAGCCTACCTGACAAAACATGGAAACAACAAAAGATAAGAAGCTAGTGGTCCAGTATATAAAAATAAAATCTATAAAGAACAGGGATGAACGAGAGCAAAATAAATATTCCAAATAAGGCAAACAAACCATTGCAACTCAATGTCAGGTGGTCCTGCACCCTAGCATACACCCATCCTGTTCTCCAGAAGCTATCAATGGATATGCTAATAAGCTTTTCTATCCAAGGAGCTGGATCGGCATCAAGCTTTAGACAAATTCAGACAAAGAAAAATAACAGTAAGTAAGAAGTATGCTTCATTATCCAAGGTTCATAGTTTAAATTTTGCCTTAGTATGCTGTTTATTCACCACATAGAAGAGATATGCATATCTAGAGCACTGTTTGTATAAAGATACCTCATCCCACATCCAATTAGGGAGACGAAGGTAAATAGTTAGAATGACACAACCAGGCCTAATATAGCTTTCCATATCACTTGGGTAATGCGACAACCAGTTTAGGATCTGTAAATAGAAACAATTTGATCAAAGACTAAAGCAGCATGAGAAACTCTCTTCTCAAGGATAAAAGTGTTAAGAGAAACATTATTCCAGTTTGCAATATGGTAAATGACCTGTGCACGTAGATCAACAGGAAAATCCTTCGGCTCTTTCCCAAAGAGCTTAAAGACAATTTTATTTGTTCGGCTCTGGAAATGTTATGGGCATCAGGTATACTGCAGCTTAAGTCGGAATTAAACATCAGGAAGACAGCTAAAAGAATAAACCTAAATAATGTACCTCATCTTCTTCGAAGTAAGCATCATTCAAATCAAAATTCTGCACACGTCTTTTATCTGGAGGGTCTTCTGACAACACATGTTAAGCCATGCACACATCATTTTATTTCAAAGATGTCATACATATTTGCCTTGAGCAACAGCAGCAGGTAATCAAGAGTTTTACCTGCGGAGGATTCAGTGCCTACAGGAATTGGTGGTCTGGCTGGCTCGTATGCGGCAAAGCCATTTGCAACATAGCTATCAGCATTTGATGTTATCACAGCAGAATTCACATTCTTTAACATATCTTGATATGCCTGTGTTCCAGCAATAGCAGCAAGGTTCTTCAAAAGATTAACCAAATAATTGGGACCATTGATTTGCTCAGAAGAGCTACCAGCTGCCACCAATATAACAATGCAATTAGCATGACCATTGCTGGATTGAATAAATAACACTGTATATAAAACTGTTCATAGAATTCAAGAAACTTACAATTTAGCCCTGAAAGTTGTTTCAACAACAGGAGTAAGGTGTTGGTTAAAGACTGATTTTCATTCAAGGCATTCCCAGCCACACCTGCCTGGGCTGGGACTTTCCTCCTCCTTCCATTATGTCTTGCTAAACGTGAGCGGCAGCTCTTCTTCTCTTCATCAAATTCTTGAAGAAGGTGAAACCTGACAAGGCGTGTCAAACAATTCCTTTTTTTCAGCTCATGACTCAAATGAAAAGATATGGAAAATATTTTTCAGCATGTGAAAATATGAATTTCGGTTACACTAATGTCTCCTTGTTTTCACATACACCTTGAATTTAGTATCATGCTTCAATTTGGTGCTGTCCTGATATTACAGCTTAGTATGAGAATTTTGTTTCAATGCATATAACAATTTGCTTGTTAATCAATCGATCATTAAACTATAAAAAACGAGACATGAACAAGCTGACAATTATGAATTCCATTGTCACCCCCCAGCCATGTCATTGAATTATCCAAAAATCATCAATATGTTTTTGTTTCTGATGCGCAGAGGTGAAACTCTGTGATGCCACATCATCAAGTGAGCCTTTAGCTGTTGATTAGATAGAACATTGATCATGGCTGACCTTCCACAAATGTCGATCATTAATTAAAACCATCACTTTAACTACCATTCAAGCATCTTTTAGTTGAACTTCTTCGTTTCTTATAAGTTGTAATTATGACTACTGCCAGTCACATATAAGTGAGGTTTTAGGCATTGACATGGTCCCCAAAACACAATTTTGACCACCAATTGTTATTGTAATATGTTTGTCAAACCTGATAAAATTATAATACTACAGAAGTATTTTTCGAGACAAATAATACTCATATCATTTCCATATAGCCGATCTATATATTAATAAAGATAGTGTCGATCAAAGTTAAAATAGTTTGACTGCACAGATTGTACATCACTTATGTTTTATTGGAGCCTTGGAGGGAGTACAAAGGTAAGAAGAGGTTTAGACCTATATTCAATTGTTCATGATTTATTTCAAAACAATGGCTACCCTTTTTGCATTCTAGTATGTAGCTCAAGAGAGAGCAATATAATCAGATAATCAAAGAACGAAATTGTGACCAAGAACAGACCCGGATGAAGGCGTTTTAAATTATATAAAATATGATGATGTCACGAGTATGAAAGTACTAAATTAGGAATGCTCAAGGTACAAGTAACATGGTCAGCAATGTTAATTTCACAAAGAAATTGCTGACTAACCTGCTGCACTGCTGACAGAACCGATGTTCTATGTTTTTGATACGAACCGCGCTCGACTTGGTATGTGCTTCACACACCTTGTGCCTCTTATGGTAGTCCCTGGCGTTGGTGAGATCTGCCTGGCAGCCGTCAACTTGACAGGATGGAGCAGAACTAGAACAGGCACCTTTTCTATGTCTCTCTTCTTCGCTGCTCTGCCCTCTCTGAATAATCGTTCTGCCATGATCTCCATTTGTAATTGCAGCATTGCTGCACTCCTCACGGTCATCCTCCGGTGCAACTCTCCTCCTCTTGTCAACAACACCAAAATCAATCTCCCCCTCATCTCGGCCCAATTCTCGGCTGCTGCACCCCGACGGAGCGGTGGCATTCGACGGCGTGGCCAGGAACAGGTTGCCGTCCCATCTCCAATCGTTCAAATCCCACTCGAGACTCTTTTTCTTCATCTTGAGCCCACCAGACATTCTTGCCGCACCAGTTTGGCCCTCTTCCCGCAGGAACCCGGCTTCCATTTACCTTCTTTCCTTTCTTGATCCTCCTGTTCTTGGCACAAGCTCCCAAAGATCTCGCAATTCAACTACACACACATATCACCACACCAACAAAACTATCTTTCTATCTGGAACCAATCTTGAGACGAGGAAAAAAAACAAATCAAGAACCAAGAAACTACCCTAGCATCATGGCAAAGAACGCGCTGAAAAAGGGGTAGGCTAGAAAAGATCGAGGGGAAAAAAGGAGAGAGGGGAAGAAAGCACTCGACGACGAGAGAACAAGTCAAAGTCAAGAATTGGGCAGGGTAGGGCAGCGGCCCCTTGTCCCCGATCTTGGACTTTGCAGCGGCGGAGCGGAACAGGGGAGGCGGCGGAGCGTGAGGGGCGGGGGAACGCGGGGCGAAGTATCCTGGGAAGGCATGACTGGCATATCCAGTCCACACTGTCAGTCAGGGCTCTTTTTCTTCCCCTGCTCTTGTCCGTCGTCTGGCAGCTTCAGCTATGACAGCGATGCCACGGTTTGGAAGTGCAGGACACTCCTTGTTTTTCCTTTTACTTCCTTTTAAGTTTAGCCCAATCACGCGAGACAGAAGAACCTTCGTGATGCTACGGCCGGACGGCTTTCAGTTTCCGGCATTTTTGGTTTTCAACTTATTTAAATTAAAATTCACTTAAAATATATCATTTTTTATTTTAATTTATTTTAGTTTGTTGTCTTTTCTATTTTTTCTACTTTTCTTAGAAAAAGATAGCAGTCGCTACAGCATAATTTCAGTCAAAAGTTACAACCAGAATTTTAAGTCAAAAACTAGGGGAGCACCACCTAAATATCATCAAGGTTACCTTTCACCAACCTACTAGCGCTTTTTTGGGGCAAAAGTAGGGGAAATTTTCATCATTTGGTCTTGGAAACCTAAGTGCTCGCCGTTTGGCCCTCATGTGCATCCGGTTTGGTTGTGGGAGATGGGATGGAGTGGTCCTTACTTTTTTTCGATGGGATGCAATGTGATAGTCTACTCAATGTTTGGTTGGGGATGAAATGGTCCCAAACTTTGTTTGGTTAGAAGGATTGAATGATCCGACATAGTACAAGTTATTGTTGATTGAAGGGATGGAATAAGATGAGATAGGTTCTGGAGCGTTGAATCAATATCTAACGGATCTTAGCGGTGACCATATGCAGCACCTAGGTCACGTGAAGTACACGCAAGCGAGCAATCCCATTCGAGATGGCGCGGTTCACCTGATTTGGCCAAGCAAGCTAATACAACATCTAGATGAAATATTCTCCAAAGTTGAATCATCTCGTTTGGGATGGATGAGTTCCATCCCTCCAACCAAACATAAGGGCGAGATATATTCCGGATGATCCGATGTAGATAGGAGCTCATCCACTGAACCAAAACACATCCTAAGTGATGGGAAGCAAAAAGTAAGAAAATAATGATAGATAGCCAAATGTAGCAGAATCAACTCCAAAACACAAAATATGATTAAACTTCCTAAGAGCTCAAAACAACATCTTTGAGTTGCCTTTCTGAGAGCTCCCTCCCCTCGAGGTACTTCTGAAGATGATCGAGCTGCTTCCCTACCTTGTTCACTCGAAATTTGTACTCGTTCAGCGAAGTGTGCTTATAATGGTTTTGTAACAAGGATAAGCATTGCAACTGTGCCAACTTGGCTGATGCAGTACTGGCTTCTGCAGTGGCTTGGGTAATTGAAAATGGTGTGGTTTGAGACCATCCAACTCGTGGAGATACTTTACATAAGAAGATTTGTATTTAGGGCAGCTATCAGTTGCTTTGAATTGCAACCCATGGAACTACTAGGACCAGAAATAGGCCCAAATAGGACATTCTCCTGAACATATCACAAGAATGATCAACAGGAAGTGGAGCATAAGGAGTAGGGCTGCCAAAAAAAAGCTCATTTAGTGGGCTCGTAGACTCGTTTCAGAATTGCTTTGAATATGTTTTTTTCAAAAATTAAAATGAGTTGATTTCGAGTGAAACATGATTATGGTCAGACTCAGTTTAACTCGTCTAGTTAGCTCGATAACAAAATGCTTCTAAACTATAAATAATATGATACTAAATCAAAATAAGTTAATTTTGAACGATGCTCGATAAAACTCGCATTGGCTCAATAAGGAGAGGTTGTCACCTCTTCAGTGCTACATAGCGACGCACGCAGCTGCTCATCCTTTGTCCTCTTAAGCATTTCTGCAGCTTGACCTCCTCTTCCATGCTTCTTGCCTTAGACTCAAAGAACCTATCAATAATTCCCACCTTAGTGCAAATTCGATACATAGAACAAAAGTCCCGTTGCGCGGAGTGAAACATATATATCTTCTGTTAGACCATATGGGTAGGTCTAGGATATTTTAGTGATGAATAATTGACAATGGTTAATTGTGATGATGAATAATTGGTAATTTTGTTTAGCGTTGTTATGCGAGTTGTGTCGCATGTGTGCGGATTGATGTTGGTCAAGTTTAGATGAACTTGTGCCGGAAGAACGTTCTTTGGTCTTTGCATGTGCAAGTTGGTCATGGAGACGGTCATGGTCGGTGACAAGGAAGACCGGGACTAGGAGGGGAAATCTGAGGTCCAAACGGTTGAGGATATTACAAGATGGTCGGGCTCATACTTGGGGCACATGGAGACCAAAGGTGGATGGTGCATCCAGAAGCTACGAGAGATGCGGTCCTAGAGGCTTCGACATATGATGAGTTGAAAAGTCAAAAGTGTAAAAACCCGTATTAGAAAGGGTTTCGGGTCCCATGAAAATTAGTGCGCCGAAAGCTTGATTGAGATAAAAAAAAACTTAGTCCTAGTTGGACGAGTTATATTAGGGTTTTGAGTAGAGATTGAATAGGGGTCATAGGAGGCTGTATAAAAGTATATACGTGTCTGCGGCGTCAGGGACGAAGCGAAAAAAGAATATTTAGCAGTGGCTGCATGCATGGATACATGATGGTTGATGGATGGATGGATGAACAGTGCTCACGATTTTTGAATAAAAGTTTATGAGTTTTTTAATTCACATATATCATCCTTTTTCTTGGTTTTTTTTATTTTTTTTAGGTTTTTAGGGTTTCTCCATGTATTGATCTCTATCTATGTTTTGTTGCTTACATTGAATTAGTTTGCTTACATATATAAATTAGTTTTAATTAAAAATCAATTGCAAGATTATGTAAAAATCATGTCGCTTCTGATGCATCAACCTTCAGCGATTTTTTCGGTGCTACAGTAGATGATATAGTACAATGCTACAGTAACCACGCTACAGTGCCAAACAGTAAGTGTCAGGCCTAGATCCAACTCCAACAGCAAATGTCTATTCCTCGGACCGAGTTTGATGCTTTAAACCGAAGATATGTTGCCATGTTGGGGCTTTTGTTATTATTTCAAAATTAGACTGCCTAATGCCTATTTTGTCATTGTTGCCTTGTTGGACTTAGAGCTCTGCACTCTGCAGCTCTGCTGCAGTGCTGCCTGCTGGTCACTCTGCACTTCTGCAGCTCTGCTTTCACGGTCTTTGCGATCTTTGCTTTTGACTCTTTGAGCTTCTTTGGACACTGCTCTGCTGCTTTCTAAATTCTGATGATGTATTGCTCAATTGCTGTAGTTGACTAGTTGTCTTTCCGTTTTTGAATTCTGATGAAGTGATGAGTAGTGATGAACTGATGATGACTTGATACTGCCAGTGGCCAGTGCCAGCGGCCAGCCTGTCAGTCTGTCTGGACTGAAAATCTGGAAGACTGGAAGTTTGGAATGGAAATTAAATGATTAATTTTGATGAGATTAACGTTTGTGTGGAAGTCTTGTGGTTCTGGAAGTCTTGCCGCTTGCATTGGCTCAAACTTGTTTGGCTTTAACCCCTGTTTTGCTAGTATTATTTGGGATGCTTCTGGACTGATGAAACTGATAGTGATTACCTTAGAGACTAACAAGTAAATCCACTTTTTGTGGTTATTTCTTAATTCTGTGCCATTGTATTTCTTGGAGTTTCCTTTTTGGTGTGCTTATTATTTAGATGGTTTGTGTTATCATATTGAACCAGCATTTGTGCTTTAAACTTTGTTCCAAATATTTTTATTTTTTGTACTACAACTTTCCTTGATCTATGAGCAGGTTGGTCCTGGTTCCCTTGTTCAATGTTCAGGCTCCACTAGATGAGGATGTTCAAAGCAGCTTGTAAGTTTTGTTATGTCATTGTAAAATCTTGTGGTTCTGGAAGTCTGCGTTTGTGTGGTGTGGTGTGCCAGACTACGGACTGCCATTCTGCTTCTGGAATGGAGAATTGGAGATAAGATTAACGTTTAGCAATTCGCGCAAACTTTGGTAAAATTGGTATTTACTGATACCGTACCAAAATAAGATGGTATTTACTTATACCATACCTTATTCTATTAATTACCGTATTTCCCAAATTACTAACACCGTATTTACCGAACCGCACAAATTGAACAAGCAGTCCTACCTGTTGGCCCGTGATATATTAACAATCCCTATATCAATTGTTGCTTCTGATTCAGCTTTTAGTACTAGTGGTCATGTTCTTGATGATTTTAGAAGCTCCTTGACTCTATTACACTCCAATGCTTGATATGTGCACAAGATTAGTTGTGTTCTTCAAAAAGCATCAATGTGAAAGCCGATTTAGCGGATTTGTCTAAATTTGAAGAAGGTACTATAATATATGCAATATATTTCTACTTATAAGTGATAGCAAATTGGCAATTGACAGCTGCTTCAACTAAATAGCTTATTTTTCATGTCATGAAGGCATTGAAATGTCGGCCTAGATCCAACTCCAACAGCAAGTGTCTACTCCTCGGATCGAGTTTGATGCTTTAAATGAATATATGTTGCCATGTTGGGGCTTTTGTTATTATTTCAAAATTAGACCGCCTAATGCCTATTTTATTATTGTTGCCTTGTTGGACTTGGAGTTCTACACTCTCTGACTCTGCTGCTGAGTCTTTGCTGCCTGGTCACTCTGCACTTCGCAGCTCTGCTGCGTCTTTGCGATCTTCGCTGTCTGCTGGACACCGCTTTGCTCGCTTGCCGGGCTGCTGACACCGCTCTGCTTGCTTTCAATTTCGATGATGTATTGCCGCTTCAATTCTGAATTCGATCTCGTAAGTTTTGTTATGTCACTGTAAAATCTTGTGGTTCTGGAAGTCTTCGTTTGTGTGGTGTGGTGTGCCAGACTACGGACTGCCATTCTGCTTCTGGAATGAAGAATTGGAGATAAGATTAACGTTTAGCAATTCACGCAAACTTTGGTAAAATTGGTATTTACTGATACCGTACCAAAATAAGATGGTATTTACCGATACCATACCGTATTCTATTAAGTACCGTATTTCCCAAATTACTAACACCGTATTTACCGAACAAACCATATTTACCGAACCGTACAAACCAAAAAAAACGAACAACATCCTACTGTTGGTACTTGAAGTCATCAGTTCACTAACAGAATATGACTATGAGAAAGCCAACTTGTTCGCATTAGACAAAAATGATACTCCTACTAGCATTTCTAAGGTGCTACAAATGGACTATTCTGTAGCGAATTAAAGTAATAAACAAGAATAAAATGTTCTATGAATGGGGAGAAATTTAGGGGAAAAGAGTTGTCGAGCAAACAAAATTACCTGCATTGAGTTTTGCAAAATTGCTGGCGAAGGAAAAAAATGCTATTCATCAACAAAACCCTAAATTAAATTAGGACAACTATGTAAATGTAACCCCAGCATTACAGTAAAACGATCGCTCTTTTCCTGACCCTCAAAAGAAATTGCTCATTTTCATACCGGGCCATCGAAATTGGGTGTGAGAGAACATGAGAATCTATAGGATTGTAATATCTCCTTCCAAGAATCCCATGATAGCTTAGCTTACATTTGGATACAAATCAAATCTCCAAGATCCCATGATAGCAGCAACCAAATAAAAAATCGGCCTCCCAAATCCCAAAGATAGCAGCAGCCAAATCAACTCAAGAGTCCCTCCCAAGATCTAGCTACAGTGTGTACTACACAAGTATGGAGGGAGTTGCCGCGGTAGAGGAGGCGTGCGGCAAAATTCCAAACTTGTCATGGCTTACGTAGCTACTCCTACTGTGCGTGCCACGATCGCGTAGGCAGGGCCTTCTATATATGTTCCACATTTTAGGCTTGTTTTTGTAAGGAGTATTTTACACATCGTTCGAAACATAGGAGTTTCTAAGTATTTTAGACATATATCGTTCGAAACATAGGAGTTTCTAAGGCATCGTAGAATAATTATTTTGTTCTCTGTGAAATTTTTATGAAATTCATGCAATCCAAAATGCTTGTAGTATAGGAGTGCATGCTTCTTCTCCTCGCGGGCAGACAGGCTCACGGCGCATATGTGGATTTCATGTGTTTTCTCTTTCTTTATGCTTATCCGCTGTCAGATTAGTAGTAGTAGTAGTACAAGGTCTCATTGTTGTTTTTTTAACAAGGTCCGAATACACTCTCTCTTCCACAATGTTAGTTTAAAAACTATGCACATGAATAGAAATAGATTACCAAATCGATCGCTCAACCTTCTTTGTAGCATTAAAGCAGGGTTAATTCTGTCGATCGGAACTTTTATTTTTGCTAAGAAAAAAGCCTGTACAAAACAAGCCTCGTTCCAAACCGGTCAGAATTCCGGTCATCTTGGCCCATGAAGGTCGTAATGACGACCATTCCGCTCATGTCCTACTACTACTGCACAAATGCCCACGTAGATCAAGTGATCTCTCTCTCTCTCTCTGAGTGATACAAAGGTCTCATTCTTTATGTTCATCCTTAGTAGTACAAGGTCTCACTGTTGTTTTTGAATAGGATGATCCCAATATAGTTTCTCTCTTTTCAGGATGTAAGTTCATAAACTCTACACGTGAAAACAATAGACTGTCAAATTTTTTGCTCAACCTTCTTTTGCAGCATTAAAGCAGGGATAATTATATTCATCAAAATGTTCCTTTTTGCTAAGGAAAAAAAGCTAGCACAAAACAAGCCTCACTCCATATACCGGTTGAAAATCCGGTCATGTCTAGGGCTGGCAAAAAAGCTCGGGCTCGGCTCGGGCTCGTGGAGGCTTGGCTCGGTTCGTGGATGAAACGAGCCGAGCCGAGCCAAAGAAAAAGCTCGTGGTCTAACGAGCCGAGCCGAGCCAACTCGCGAGCGGCTCGGTTGGCTCGCCCAATAGGCCCCATCTAAAAGGTAAAACCCTAGTTTCCACATCCCACTTGCCAAATCCCAAATGCATTCCGCAACGCCGCCGCTCGGTCCTCCAGTGCTCCGCATTCCGCGTCTGCGTCTCCACCCCGGCCCCGCCCCACCGGCCAGCCCAGGCTCCTCGCCTCTCGGTCCCTCCTCGGTCTCCCTGTGGCTGCCGCGCGTGGCGCGCACCGTGCACGGCGGTCACGGCGACACCGGCACCGGCACCAAGAGGAGTCCGTGGCTCATGGCTCCATGCGCGACTGCGCGTCCTGCTTCCGCCGCCAAGGGAGTCCGTGGTCACTTTGTTTGTGCTAATGTTCTCGTTTTGCTAATTACCTCTCAGGCCACTCTTTCTGGATTACCTGATCGTGTATTAATGAAGGTTATTGTGTGTGCTACTATGAACAAAGTTGTAGGAGTGCACATGTGTGGTGAAGATGCGCCCGAGATAATTCAAGTTTGCATGATATTGTATTTCTTCCTCATTATTTCTGCTTCATTCCTGATTTATCTGTACAACTTTATGACAGGGAATTGCAATTGCTGTTAAAGCTGGGTTGACAAAGCAAGATTTTGATTCCACCATTGGCATTCACCCAACATCTGCAAGATTTTGATTCCACCGTTGGCATTCACCCAACATCTGTTTTCAACTAGAATTTCTTGTTGTTATTTATATGTTTTGCTATGTTTACCCGATTATTTCAGGTAGAAAGTCAGGATGAGGTTGTAACTCAGCAGTAGATCTTGTTGTTTTACATAGAAGGTAGGCATGTACGTTCTTCTGAACTGACATTGGAAGCTATGCTTTCTTAGCATGTGCATTTACCGTGAATCATTGGTACTAATAGTATTGTCTTGAGCTTGTTTAAATTAACAACAATAGTTGTCTCTCAGTACAGTTTAATGAATATTGTAGTGGTGATAACGATATCAAGCCTTTCTGGTTGACTAATTTGAGATTATTGGCCTTTTCACATGCCACTATATGGACTATGGAGTCTGCAGATACAACAAAACTCACTTAACCATCATTTGGACCAATTGACTTGTTATTTTGGAGGTGGTTATCATTTGATTCCATCCCTCTGTCTGAATACTAGATTCTATGGTTGTACTATATGTGGATTTTTAATTTACACCTGCTGTTTGTGACTTGCCTATGTATTAGATTTTTTCTCCTGACTTTTCAGAGCCATATAAGTCATATTTCATTGTTGGCTCGCGAGCCACCACGAGCCGGCTCGAGCCGCACCACGAGCCGAACCGAGCCCACAAAAAAGCTTGATATCCTAACCAAGCCGAGCTGAACCGAGCCTCTATTTCACCAAGCTTTCACGAGCTGAGCCGAGCCAGGCTTGACTCGGCTCGTTGCCACCCCTAGTCATGTCGGTGCACACCGTCCGGAATGATCATCCCACCCATCTCTTTGTATTGTTTGGTTGTGTCTTGCCTTGTATCGTGCATGTGTGACAAGCCCACAACGGCGTGGCGTGCCATATTGACGACTCGATGTTGTTGTGATAGTGCAAATCAGCCAATGCAACACGAGCTATTTAGACAGATGAATTTTTAATTCTCTAGTCTACACGTTAAATTTTCGAAAAAAAAGTCGAATTGGGTGGACTGCACAATATACCATTTCTACCCCTTTCAACATGGTAGATAATAACAGTATAAATCCAAGATTCTCCGACTGTCCTTCTTTAATGGAATCCTAACCTAGATGTTCCAACAAGCCAACTCTTCCCACCAAACCATATAATTGCCCTATATAACACCAAATCCTTAAATCCATCCAACATATCCTCCGTTAATGTAGGCAATAAATAATACTATCGTCGCTATCCAATCTTAGCTGTCACCCGTATTTTCACCCATGATAGATTAGATCCAACACATCGATCCTACCATTGACTTATCAGATATATCCAACACTCTCTTGAGCCATCCACCTTTAGCTTAGCCCTAACCCTAGAGCTTCTAACAAACCCAACTCTGTCGCCGCCAAACCCTTATAATACCCCTATCGCAAACTCCCAACTCCATCCAACACACCCTCACCCTATTGTGGCCATCGCCGCTAACAAGTCCTGCTGCCTCCCACATATTCACCTTTTGACATCGACCACAGAGGCAGGTTGTGTCACCATAAACACCTCATCACCCCCACTATCATCGCCTTGCCATCATCGTCGTCCATGTTTCCCTAACCCCTAGCCATTGCTCGTCCCCTGATTCCATGGTGACAATACCAGAAATCGACTATCATCCCAACGCTAAACACTCTTCCACTCAAGTCTAAGATCAAGATGGTGATAAAACCTCTAAAAGGTTGGTGGACCGCCCTCCTCCCTCACCGTCACGGGTCCTGGATCATTTAATTGTTTTAAGACACTGGGCGATAAACTTCTAAAAGGTTGGTGGACTGCCCTCCTCCCTCGATGCTGGATGTTCAACAATTATCCTGTTTTGTAGCAATTCCCAATAGAAATAAAAAAAGAGTATTGCTATACAACATTCGACTGTTTTTGAGGACAAAAATAGTCAGATTGATCTGGGACGTTAGATCTCCATCCAACGGATTCACCCATGCAAGCCCCCCTCCAAAAAATGACCTCCCTCCAAAAAAATGATCTAGGACGTTGAATCTTCATCTAACGGCTCAAAATCTGACTGTTTTTATCCTCAAAAATAGTCAAATGTTGTACAGACACTCCCTAAAAAAATTGTAACAGGTACTCAGATTTTGCTGATTTCTGAACCGTTGGGGGGCCACTCGGTCTCTCCCCGGAAACCCTAATAGCCGACCAATACCGGCCGTTCCGTCTTCTCCTTCGCCGGCGCCACCAATGAACCCTCCGTTTTGCAGCTGGCCGCCCGCCCCACCCAGCGGCTGCGCCGGCGAGGACTGCCCCTCCGGCCTCAACACCTGGCCCCTGCACTACGTCCGCCACCGCGGCGTCATCTGCCGCCTCTGCTCCTCCTGCATTCTCCTCTCCTACCGCAACCTCTACTGCTGCTGCTGCTTCCTCCTCCTCGGCCCCGACCCGCCGGCCCACTTCGACGACGGTGATCCCCTCCTTGCCCCGCCCGGGCCGACCTCCACTTGCCAGGTCTGCCAAGACGCCGTCGCCCACCTCTCCTGCCTCCAATCCGCCTACGGCGTCTTCGTCTGCCCTGCCTGCAGCGCGGCCACGGCGGGCAGGCCTTTCTCCTACGCACCGTCGTGCAGGATGCCGCTCGACGTGCGCGGCGCGCGGGTCGTGCTCCTGGCCACGCGTATGTCGCTAGCCTTGCTGCGCCGGGACGCTGCGGAGTTGACAGCGGAGGGTCAGCGGATGTCCCAGGAGTCGGCGGCCGAGCTCAAGCAAGCGTACCGCGCGCTGGGCATCGCCCACGGCATCGACCCGGAGCTCCCGTCCTGGAACGAAGGCGCCCTGCCCCTTCGGCCACCCGAGAACCCGGCGCCGGAAGGCAATGAGGCGAGCATGGACCTGGCGCTGAACGGCCTGAACCTTAATGAGACGCCGCCGCCATCGCCGCCCCCGGCCGCGTTTACGATTGGCACGGGGGGCGTCAGGGAGATGGCAATGGCTGCCGCTGATGCTGCCAAGGCCAGCCCGCCGCCGTGTCGGACGCTGCAGCTGTTCTTGAAGGACAAGAACCCAGAGGAGGAGGACGACGACGAAATGTGAGGATGCTCAGGACACAGGAGCTAGAAGCTAGCTTGACGTCGTCAAACTGAAAGGGTGTTGTTGTGATGTGCTAATTTGCTTATTACACCTACTCGTATTTCTTTAGCTTTTGATCAGTGATTTTGAGATGGGGTATGCTATATTTATGACCTAGAGTTGTAAATCTGATCAGTTCTTGGTGAATTGTTAGTTGATCTGACATGTTAGATGGCACCTATATATTCATCTTATGTTGCTAGCTTGGTTTGCATTTTGTGCATGCCATGTATGATGCTATTAGCAGTGAACAATGTGTTAAGAGTCTGGCACTTAGAACAATCTGAATCCTATAAAAGAGCCAGGGCTTCTGAAACTATCACAATATCCATTGATGCAGTTTGTTCACGATCTGGAAGTGCTCTTTAGCTCGTCATTTTGTTACCTGTTACTTGCATCTGTGTATTCATTACGTCAGTCTGAAATCTTCTCCGTTGATTAGTTCGTATTGTCTGTTCCTAATCCACATTGTTCTCTGTTCTTCCTCTGATGCGAAGGTATGTATTCAGCTGTTTCCTTGAGCCACTTGACGACTTGAACTTTACTTAATTTCGGTGAGATCTACGTTCGCTTTCTTGTCGGTTAAGGAACCTGCCCTCTAGGCCCTAGCCTGTGATCAACAATTTTCGTACGTCAGCATCCATTGCTGATGGTTTCGTGCTACGAAAGGGAAACGGGCGAAAAGACAGGTAAGAACAGATCATTCCTTATATTCAACTCGGTGGCCAATTTGCACCACTCGCTTTGTATACTGTATGCATGATCCTAAGCTACAGTTGCATCAGGAACGGAGCTTGTTCCTCATCCCATGCACCCAAAACGACGCAGGGCGGCATTCGTCAGAAACCAGACAGAGGCGCTTCGCCGTCGAAGCTCGCTAGATCATCTTCCAGCGATTCCGTCCTCAGAATCTGCTCAGTCTTGCACACCCCCAGCTCATCCGATAGCTTCTCACACAGCTGCAATACATTTCATCATATCATATGACTTCTGTTCTTCCATTTTATCTGAAGTTATATTGTTGGTAACAAGTAAGGGTGTTCATTGGTACCTGTCTATACAATATAGGATCTCCGTGGGATTTTTCAGTTCAACAACATACAGAGATGGCCTGAGCTCAAACACCTGAAGATCAAAAGTAGTACTGTGAGTATCAGCTGATATGCTATCCTTTTCCGCATTGTCTAATGCTATGAAGCTATCCTGTGCAATTTTACCTCGGTACAGACCAAGAATGATAAGGAATTCCTGGGGTTCCTTGAATTTTTGTAATTTTTCGTAACTTTGAGCTGCAAAACAACATGCTTATTGCCTTTAGTTTATTTAATCTCTTCTATCATTTATTTCAAATTGATTATGTGATGAGAAAAGGTCTTGCGTACCTTGCTATGTCCCCTCTGGACTTGGAATCCCATCTCTGTCACGACATTCTCAATCTTGTCGAATGAATCCTTGGGTGAATGCGTTGACGTAAATCTTATCTTTCTTTGAGCCACATCCTGCAATGAATTCAGCCACCAGAAACGTGAGATGATTAATTCATTTGTTGCTTTCAACATTCAATGTGCAGGCAGCTCAGGGTAGGTTCAAGGGGAGAGTGTTGAGTGGGTCATCACAACCCATACTAGAATTAGTAAAAAAATAGAAAGAAGAAGAATTTAGGATTAATTGGGTGCTGTATTGATTATTGCAAGGTACAGGAGATGAGAGCTAGAATATGCTATTTTTTATGATGCCAATTACACTACACGAAACCTTTTTCTGTTAAGATCGGGAAGTACACGAAAAAAGCGGCTGAAAAGACACTGCACGAACCTCTTCCTCAAAGAAACCTGAAAGATCAAGGGCAGAAGCCATTCCGATCAGCTGAAAAGCGTTGATATGAGTAGGCTTTTCCTGTCCTGCTTCGTCAATTTGCTTCAGGAAAGAAAACACCAATCAGCTTTAACAAATACTAAGTAGCAAGTACATTTCTATGCTACGGTACTGTTTATACCTTTTTGATTGGGAGAACTAAATCAAGATGGACATCTCCATCGTCATCGTATGGAACAACAGGAAGGTAGTTCTTCTGAAACCACTCGTGCTCTTTGATCCCTGCTATATTGATCCTCTTCATCGGATTCGGTTCAAGAATCTTCCGAAGAAGGTCCTGTACACCAGGTGAAAGCCACTTCGGGATCTGAGTATCTCCCTTGAAAATCTAAAACAAAAAAATTTGGCACCATCAGGATGGTCAGAACTTCGAAGCAAGTTATAGAGAAGTTTTAAAGCTGCTTTGTCTGAAAACCAACCTTCTGATAAAGGACAACAAGATTTCGGTCATCGAAAGGAAGGTACCCAACAAGCATTACATAAAGAATTACTCCACAAGACCATATATCTGACAAGGAGCCATCGTAACCTCTATTCTGCAAAACCTGCACGGATTTGGCACCGAATTAGCACCTACAGGACAAATGAATGAAGTTACTAATTTCCGATTACTTCTGCTGTCATTTACCTCGGGAGCAATGTAATTGGGGCTGCCACATCTTGTATGCAGTAATCCATCATTCTGAAAGTTCAAGTGCACAGCATTCAGTAAATCGAACATACATGGGACCGATTTCATATAGAACAAACTTCAACCAAATCCTAATCAGCATACCCCAAGATGTTGAGGTAAAGCACTGAGGCCGAAGTCGGAGATCTTGATGTTGCCTTTTCGATCAATAAGAACATTTTCTGGCTGTAACAGTAGAAAAAAGAAGAAAAATGCTGTCACAGAAGAATCAAACCATACTTGAGTTTTATTTCTGATATGTATGATAAAAGAATAACCATTGTGTAATAGAATTCATGTAATTCTGGTATCTATAAGGAAAAATAGCTGGAAAAGTAAATTAATTTAGTTACCTTAAGGTCTCTGTGGTAGACACCTTTATCATGGCAATAGCTGACGCCATCAATTAGCTGCTGAAAAAGCCTCCTTCCTCCTTGTTCAGAGAGTTTTCCTTTTATGGCCTTTCATAGTTGCGAAGGAAACAAAGAACAAATATCAGAATTAACGTGACCTGGCACCAATTTTACAATGCGAAAACAATAATATTTTCAACAAGATTTTTCGTGGCTTACAATCTTGTCGAAGAGCTCGCCCCCGTCGACGTACTCGAGCACCATGTAGATCTTTGTTTTGCTAGCAGCAACCTGTATGTGGACAACAACAAAAAAATCCCAATATCACTCGCTGATTTTTTTTCTTCCAATTCCACATTGACCACTAAATCATTGTCCTAAGGATCCAAACGGATTTGCATATTTTCAGTACTTACGTCTGAGGGCGACAAAGAATAGGATAGGCAATTGCTCTGAGTGACATTCGACTAATGAGCAACGACAACACAACCCTTTTCCTCCCTGAAAGAACACTAACGACAACACATATTTTTTTCCCTGAAGAACACTAACGACAACACCACATTGCCGTGGAGATAATTCAGCACGGACGATCACATCTCGGTCTTTCCTTGACATCATCTCATTTGTCAATATGGTCCTTATATGACTCACCAGAAAGCATTACCATAATTGTTAGCCTGAAAATTCAGGACTTTATGTGTACTAGATGTCAGTGCGAGCCTGGTGGTTACGGGAACGCACACAATTATGTGAGCAAACCAAAAGCATCGTAGCCATGCACAATGGCGTGATGTCAGCTATTTATAAACCTTACCACATAGGATACGAGATGATGTAAAGAAGAGAGGGAACATAGAGAGTTGGGTCATCTATTATGCAATAGTCGATTGTAACATAGTAAACAAAACATATTACGTCGTAAAGAAACTGTCTATAGAGATATACAAAAAAGACAACCTATTATATGAGCCGTCTTTAGTGTTGTCTATAAATGATATAGAGAATATTATAGAAAACAGTTGTCTATATCATGGTACATGCTCTTAGATGGAAGCGGCTGATGTCCTGAACCACAGAGACAAGGAGAGTAAGAGGCTGCAGACTACAGAGAGGGAGAGGGAGGGAGATCCACTTCCCACTACGGCCTGGAGACCTGGACCGGGCAAGCTTGTGGCGATGCATGGCCGCAAGGAGGCATGCAAAATTGGTGGGCGCAAGGATGGATCAGGCATGGCCCGCAACGCATGTGCAGAGCGAGCTGATAAGTCCACTCCTGCCCTGTGTGCACATAATTGGGCATACCAGGTGGGCCCATGCGATGGGTGACTTGGTGCACCCGGTTCACAAGACAATTTTCTTCTATCTCGCTAGGGGCACCCGAACGGAGACAGCTAGGGCTGTAAAAAGACTCGAGGTTTGCAAGTTGCTTGAGCTCGGTTCGTTCTAGGCTCGATTCGAACTCGGCTCAAACTCCAAACGAGCCGAGCTCGAGCTTGATCCCGAGCTCGCGAACTTCAACAAGTTGAGCTCGAATAACTCGCGAGTCTCGAGCTTTTTTTACAGCCTACATACATATTAACTCTTCCTAATTTTACTTGAGCCGAGCCCAAACTCGAGCTTTTCTATTGTTGAAAATTAGTATATGTTGAATTATTTTTTACTGTTATCGAGCTCTCTCGAGCCGAGCTCGAGCTTGAGTTTTTTTATTGTTGAAAAATAGTGCATATTATATTATTTTAACTGTTACTGAGTTTATTTGAGTCAAACTCGAACTTAGGCCAGGCCGAGCTCCAAGCTCGAACCTTAATTCAGGTTTGTTCGAGCTCGAGTTTAGAAGACCAGACTCGCTCGAGCTTGACTCATTTAGAGCCCAAGAGACAGCTGATGGGGCTGACATGGCAGGCCTGGCTCCAGCCAAGAGGACCCACCTGACAGACACCACATGCCTCGGCGGTCGGCCCCAGAGGCAGGCAAGGAACGTGCGTCGGACCGGGCGGGTGGGCCTGGGCGCTCATACTCCTGCGGGGGTTGGGTTCCCATCGGAGCCGTCGGCTCGCGGTATGCGGTGACGTGTACGTATCGGTCGCTTTTCGTTCACGTGATGATTTCTGGGCCACGAGCGCATGTTCCAAATGGAAGGCCCTGGCATGAATTTTGGTGATTTCCATAACAAAAAAAAGTACGAAATTTGGAGAAACTATAGCGTTCTTTATAGAATCTCTGTTGAAATTTTATTTTTTCCCCCCAGATAGGCCGCAAGTATGCACGGCCCCAGTCGAGCTGCGGCGAGCGGGATTGTTCCAGGTGCACAAATCTTGAAGAGAGCTGGACGGTCTGTGACGAGCCTAGGCGTACAGGCCGCGTCTAAGGTTTGACGGTGGTGGAGTCAGCGGCCAGAGGGGAGGGAACGCCGGCCGGCGAGGTGCCGTGCGCGGTGGTGATGCTTTGCCTTGCGTCGCGTGCACAAGAGTAGGCAAGCCCAAGCAAGCTTTGCGGCCAAAACTACTCCCTAATCTAACGTGTAGCCACGCCTTGGATAACACCAATAGAAATATGCTTTACCACTGCATAATCCCCTGACTCCACACAAGCAGAAGCAGGCAAACTAGTACAGCTAATCCTTATCCTGGTGCTAAGTTCTACTCAAGCCAAATGTTCCTTTCCTTGCAGTGCAGGCTATGACTAGCCAAGTGTCAGAACACCAAAAAGTAACCCGTTGAATTCCACAAGAAAGAAAAATCAAGAAAGAGAAAGCAAGCGCCGGATGAGCACCGGTAGCAGAGCAAGCACGCACCTCATGCAGGCGGACGACGTTAGGGTGCTTGAGCAGCTTCGATGTCCCAATCTCCCTCCTTATCTGGCCACAGCATCACACGCAACCAACCGGCAAAATTGGTCAAACGGAAATGGAGAAGGGGGAAGAAGGCTCCGATGGATGGACTCGCGGGATGGGTAATGTACCTGGTCGTCGAAGCGGAGGGAGAGGATCTTGGTGCGGTCGAGGATCTTGATGGCGAACTGGGCGCCGGTGGCGAGGTGGCGCGCGTACTTGACCTTGCCGAAGCTACCCTCCCCGAGCGTCCGTCCAATCTCATACCTCCCCAGCAGCGACGCCCGCGTGCAGTCCTCCTCGCCGTTCACCATTCACAGACTCACCGACCAAACCCAACCCAAACCACCGGACCAGCTGAATTGCTCCTCAATCCGCAGTATATATTATCGGCAAGACTCTCGCTCTCTCTCTCTCTCTCTCTCTCTCTCTCTCTCTCTCTCTCTCTCTCTCTCTCTCTCTCTCTGGCGTTGGGCGTCGGCGAGGAATGGATGAGGCGGGGAGGCGGAGAGAGGGGTGGGTACTTATAGCTCGCTCCTCTTCTCTTCTCTTCTCTTCTCCTCTCTTGTTTGTTCTGCCTTCCTCTCTGTTTCTCTCTCCCCCTCTTTCCCTCCTCGTCGTGGCCTTGTGGTTCCGTAAGACGCAATCAAACGGGCAACAAGTAAACGCACGCGCAAATAACTCGTTAAGGATAAAAGAATAGAAAAAAATCCACATTGGCTCCCAAATGCAATGAATGGATTCTTTTGGACTAATGATTTATGATTTAAATATTTGAACTTTGGTTGTTCAATATGTAGAGAAATAGTCGTATACGATTTTGGATGATGCAATTTGAACTCAGAATTTTACTACAATTTTCTTATTAACACCGTCTTAAAAAATGTACTGTTTAAAAACTAATTACTGTAGATAATACAAACATAAATCAATATTAAGCCTAAAAGAACTTGGCCATATCCACCCCCTGGTTGCACGTCCTGGAAAGAGAATTAGACGCTTTTCCCTTCTTACTAAACATATTTTTGGTCACGCACGTAGATTAATAAGATTGTAAAATCAACAGATAATGGAGTGAAATTACAATTGATGCCCCTTATATTAATGTCTTCGGAACAAACGAGAATAGTGTAGTGGGCGTTTACTTATAAATGTTGGAAAGAAGATAAATGAGGGCAAAGAGACAAAATGTCATTAAAGTTCCACGCACACCTTACATTTTGAAACAAATCTAAAAGAATTGTATGCATTATATTTTGAAACGTGGGGAGTATATTACATTGGAGTATGGTGATGTAGTGAGAGCGCATGCACACATATACATACATACATACATACATATATATATATATATATATATATATATATATATATATATATATATATATATATATATATATATATATGTATATATGTATGGGACAGTGTTTCATGCACCATGGTGCCTAGGCACCAATATCAATACCCGTTGATTTGCTTGAGATTATAACGTTTGATGTGGGTATCTTCATATACCCATAAAAAGTATATTTGAGATATCAAACTCCGAAAAAATTTAAATTCAACTTCAGTTTAATTAGTTTGAACTATTTTTATGGTATATACTCACTGTAGTTGCATTGAACTCAAAAGTAGTTCAAACTAGTTTGAACTGAGTTCAAAACTAACTTACCATAAATATATCAAGGGTATAAAACATTTTCATACCCAAACTCAAAAAAATTATCAATCATACACGTGTATCGGATGTTGGTGCCTAGGCACCATGGTGCATTACGTAATTTTCCTATATGTATGTATATACATATATATATATATATATATGTATGTATGTATGTATGTATGTATGTATGTATGTATGTATGTATATATAATATCAGCCAAAATATACCCGTGCAACACCAATTTGTTGACTTGTCAATTTCCCTTGGATCGTGGAACGGATCTATATATCTACTATATCTTTTAAATTGGTCTAATGCCACCATCTAAGTACGCCAGATTACGTACATATCTACGTAAAGATGGTTACGTTCACTAATGATACTCGTATGTTTGGAACTTTGGTCCAACATGCATGTTTTATAGGATAGATTATATACCGATTAGTTGGAAAGTCAACAGCCATCTTAGCAGGCCAAGAATTGATCAACAGCTTCTGGTTAGAATGTGAAACTTGGTGGGAAAAACTCTTATGCTCTATTGGCAAATAAGACTTGCACAAACTTAAAACAAACGATAAGCTGGAAGGCTTATATAAGCTCAAGCTTTGTCAACATAATTTTATCTTAGAATAGGAGGCAGATTGTCATCATGATTTCTTTTGTATAAAATAACCTTTTCAAACTTTTTTTAAAAGTAAACTCATCTGAAACTTCTTTGTAGATGAATCGTGCTTGCAATGCCATGAATTGTGGAGTTGCAACAAACCTTTCATGGTGTTAATTTATTTTTAAAATAAGTTTAGGTGAGATTATATTTTAGAAAAAACAACAAACGGATTATTTTACAGAAAAAATTGTCAACGTACTTAATTTGCTTAATGTTTAAAATTAATTCATGGAGGATCGATCGATGGTGCGAAAAGCTGAAAACCCAACAAGTGAAGACTTTGTTTAATTTGTTTGGCAAGATCGATTTGGACCACTTGTTTAAAAAGATCGACTTTTGGACCGAACCAATGGTTAATTATATATGTATTAGTACTATAAATGAAGTACAAACACAAAGCAATCCATTGTTTTAAGTTTCAAATGCAAGGTTGAACCTTGGCAAAAGAATGATTAGTCGATGTAATTATGTAAAGTTGTAAACAATCAATTTCCTTCCATGTAGTTGCTAGCTAGCTGGATGGTCTAGTGTAATTAGGCAATGCGCTAATATTCCGTAACATGTGTAACACGATTGACACGACTAGTCAGCAGGTATATGTTCGGCTAGCTTTAGCTCGCTCGCTCCATCATTGTTAGCTTTTCAAAAATGTCCTACGTACTACCTTGTCGATCTAGAAGGAACGACGTGTTGGAATTTGATCTAGGCCAAACGGTTGAAAGGAGACGTGGGTTGATGCCCACGTCTCCCGTTTCTCACGCGTCCTGATCGGAGGTGCCTAGCCAATTTTGGTTATGGTCTCCCATTGCGCATCGCAATATAAAAGGGGGCTCCGGCCTCTCACGTCAGGTTGAGTCGTACGGTCTCGTGAGAGCCAAAACCCTGCACAAACCCTAAGACCTCAATCTACAGCGCGCTGCCAGCAACGGGAAGACCGCCACCACTGCAGGACTTCGCCGGCGACTTCCCGGACTCCGACGCCTTCCCGACCTCCACTGACTCACCCTCACGCCTGCATCACGTAGGCACGTGATCTTCGCTCAATGGCCTTCATTGCCGACCGTAAGTCTCCCTGATCTAATGAACTCTAGGTGTTCTAGTGCAAGGTTAGTGGTTTAATGTTATGTGCACAATGTTTGAGGATTAACACGACGGTCTGAAAAGCTAAGGTAGAAGAAGCGGAGTGCAACAAAACGTGGTGAGGTGCTGATCGATGGCTATGGCCGGGAGTTGGGTGGTTCATTCGGACAGCTGGCCAAGCTAGACCACTGCCTAATGCATGCTTTCTGAAACCAAAGCCTGATGCATGTCTGCTTGTGCTTCGTTTTCAGGTTATTCGTTCGTGGCCAAGTATGGGCACTCTGATTTCGATGCCTCCTGGGATCTTGGAATAGCTTTTATCAGTGAGCAGAAAGGAAACTATTCTTTAGCCCTTTTTTTGAGATTGATCTTGGAATAGCTTTGATATGTTTTGATTCACAATTAATGATCTAAATCATGTATAGTTGACGGGGCATAAAAGTTGGCGTCGATCATAAGGAGGAAAAAAGGACTGTTCCCCCCCCCCCCCTTCGTACGTGCATGTAAGAACATGAACACTGGTTTTTCTTAGTTCCACACTTTGCAACATCGATCCATGCGCACATGATCTATCGTTAAAATCGAGCAAAATATCATCAGAGTCGTTATGTTTATTTTCTTTAGGGCAATCGTTACATCAATTTGACTAGCCGCCCGCGGCATATATTGACGCTGCAAATCGTCACGCCAAACATGCAGTGAAAAACTATGGAGATGAGCGTGCATGCAGCCAGTTTATTGAAATGACCATATACTTTACAGATGCATGCAAGAGGTTAGCATTTTTTGCCGGTCAAGATTGCACATGCATGCACGCATGAAAGTCGCCATGTATGGATGTAGGGCTGTTCTCCGTTCTTTTTGGCTGAAGCTTATAGTTTTTGACTGTGGTTTGTGGTTTTTGATCTGTTCGTACGAGAGATTATATAGTAACAGAAATTCATGTGTGATTTTTGCTAATATAATTAACTAGTAGACTCTATTTTAAAAAGATATTTTATTTAAAAGTTAGTTATTATAGGAAAACTAAAAAGCAGTTTTTAACAACTGAAAAAAAACATTTCCGTAGCTCGCGCTTGCGAGCATGCTTCACGTTATGCATGAGCTCATTGACGTTGAGGCCCGGCCGGACGTGTGTCAGTATCAGGAATGGAATGATTACATGGAAGAACATTATTGTATTGGAACATGCATGCAGCAAACAGACATATCATCGTCCTTATATTGGACGCGTTAATTGTTTATTTGACCTAGTTAATGCGTGCAAGCCACCGTGAAGTTACATGCATGGCCGTTGCTACGATACAAGTCAGACAAGTGTGTTGGCAATATCTAACGTGTAGACTTTACTTTTGTACTTATCAGCTGGAAACTAGATAAAGTGAAGACAAAATAATAAGCAAGTATTAATTTACAAGGCATGCATGCTAACTGGAGCATACGGGCCTGTTTTTTTTTCCCTGAAGTTTATGATTTTTAGATATAGTTTATGTTTTTTAGGTTGTTTGTGCAAGAGATTACATAGTAACAAAAATTTACTTGCGATTTTTGCTGATATAAATAAAGTTGGTATAATATGTAATACAATTAACTAGTAGACTCTATTTTAAAAAGATATTCCGTTTAAAAATTAGTTACCGGAGAAAAACCAAAAAACTGTTTTTAGAACATGAAAATAACAGGCCCTACTTCGTGCGCTCCGCCAGCAGCTTATTAAACCAGTAACCCACGCATGCCTTCAAAAAAATTTAAAAAAAAGATAAGTAACAGTAATAACCACACCGTACCGCGCATGAATTGAATGGTTTGGCTTGTTTTCCTCTACCAATCCATCTTTTTTGGGCGAGATCAATTCAATTTGTACTGTATTTGTTTGGGCGTTATATATTCCTTTGTTTTTCGATTATTTATATATATATATTTATATATATATATATATATATATATATATATATATATATATATATATATTCACACTCACATCCTTTTATTCCCCATTTAATTACTAGATATTTCGTCAATTGCCACGTTGAACGGTTCCTGGCTTCAAACTAACGCAGACACGTTGTCGATCCACCCCCAACAAATTCAGGTAGAAACTGACCGACCCATTCATTCGCATGCGCACATGCATGGGTGAGGCACATGGTATTATGATCTGGAATGAAAGCTGTTGGGGAAGGTTCCCCACTATCTTGAGCTCGCGACCATCTCGAAACGACGATTGTTGGAGGATCTACCTCGAGTTAAGTCCCCACATCAACCATGGACAGAGTACATAAGATCGGCTCAAGACGTCGGGGCCGACCACATGCGAGTGCGCAAGGCGGCCTCGAGGCGTCCGTCGATCTTGAGCGAGGTGCACAAGACCGGCCCGGATCGTCTAGGGTCGACCCGGCGAGTGCGCAAGACCGGCTCTAGAGGCGTCGGGGCGATCCTAGGCAAGTCGCGCAAGACCGGCCCTTGAGGCATCCAAGGCCGACCCTGAGCGGGGTACGCGAGGCCGATCTCAAGAGGGTCTGGAGCCAACCCCGAGAGGAGTACACGAGACCGACTCCAAGAGGGTCTTGGACCGACCCCGGGGTCCTGGACGCAGTGGGGTCCGCACGAAGCAAATGACCGAAATACCCCTAGAAGTAGGCCAAACCTTAAGAGCAAAGTTGTAACTGCACTGACCTCCTTCTCTCCATCTACAAATAAGACTCCTTGTAATGAGAGATGGGAGGCCACGCTTATAACCCTAAAACACTCTTCTTGAATACATTTGATGGTTATATGCTTTCTTTGAGTCCTTGCGCACTTTTGGTGACCTCTATATCTGATCGAGGATGTCTCTAAATTTACTGTTTGAAGTCATACCGACAACAAAAGCTTCCAAGTTGACAAATTACTTCAATGTATCCATCTACACAAGAGGTCTTCTTGCTAGATATTTTCCGTCTCAGAAGCGATAAGCTCTGAGGAAAATTCAATCGTGGTGTTAACCTCATCTACATACTGGACGACAATTAACAAGCTGTCTTCCATCCTGAGATCGGAGTCCACTTACCAGTTAACTAGGCAAGATGTCATGGGGCGCCAAACTCGAGGCCATGGACGCGGAATCAGCTTATCAATCAGAGAATTAGGGCTAATAGTGCATGTGACCGCGGCCACGTGAGACATGCATCTGAATGAGTTGGCTGGTGATTCAACGTACTCGCATCTGAGCTGTCGCTTTCCCTTCCACGATCGATTATCTGTGTACGTAGTGCTATGCAAGGACTGAATGAATTAGCTGGTGAGCTAGCTAGCTCAATTATGCGTCCATGGTGCCATATAGCTAGCGTTATTTTATTATGAGTGGCTTAGGCTTTTTTAGTTCTTTTAGCAGTTTTTGGTTTCTCTCATCAATTATTATTTATTAATCTAATAAAACATAGTTAAAATTTATAAACCATAAAGATAACGCTTTTGCCGCAAAGAAACAGAAATAATGGTTCCACAATCGACGATGCCGGATGATGTGTGGCTCCGGACAGGACAGCGTCCTAACGTGCATGCCTGTATCACGGGGAGTCCTTGTCCGGTTGTCCCTGTCCATATATGAAATATTGTTATATGGTGGTGATCGGTTCAATTTGAAAAGCTCGTGACTATAATTTGAAACATTTGTATTTGGTTAAAAAGCATCAGAATGTGTGAGGCTTATTTAGCATAATTAAATTTAAAAATCTAAAAATAAAAAAATATGTTAGCCCATTACGTATAATACAAACAAATACGGGAAAAAAAGAACCAGCAAAAAAGCTCAACAAAAAGTCAAAAGTTCAGAAAAAGACGAAACTTATAAATAGTGAAAAATAAGCCAGAAACCGAAGCCGAGTTGATCAGGGCTAATGTGATGTAACCTTAGTTAGCTACATGATTTGTTAGAGGAATAAATTTGTTTTACATCCCATAACTTTTGCCCGAGTTCATAACTTATCCCTCAACTTCAAAAACGGGCGTTTGACACCCCCAATTATCAATATCAGGCCAAGTACCCCTGGAAGCCTTTCCACCCCGATTTTGGTCCTATGTGGCTGCTAACTCAGCCGATGAGCAGATGTGGCACGATGATTCAACAAATAAAAATGGAAACGACAAGCCTACCCTCGTTCTTCTCTTCCTCTTGTCTCTTCTCTCACCAAAAAGACAGTGCTGCCTCCTCTATCTTTCTTCCCAAGCAGCCAATGCCTCCACCTCACCGGTGACGAGCCATCACAGCGCATTCAATTCACCGGTGAGCTTCATCTAAATTCCTCTTCTTCTACATCACTCCTCTCCGTCATGTGAGAAATTGCGTAGAGCTTCACCATCTTTTTATGTATGTGGGTTGAAGTGGAATTTGGGAACACAATAATGAGATTTCGTAGAAATTTGTGGGTTATTTGGTCTTTCTTTGGTTGTTTCAGTGTTGTTAGAATTGGACTTGGGGAACATTTCATTTGGAACTTGCTCATGCATGATGGCTTTTAATCAATAACCACCAGTAATCTAACCTCCTAGCAAGCCTCAGCCTCGATTGGGCTGTGGCCATGGGCGTGCGTGTGTGCGTAGATGGCAGCACTAGAACTGGCTACCATCTGCGTGTTGGCAAGGAGTTGGAGGCAGTGGCAGCTACGCTCCCTTGGATGCGTTGGATTTTGGGTGCCTTGAACTTTGACGGCGGCCGGCTGCACCATCCGACGACCGTGCTCGGTCGGAGAGCTCTACCCTAGCCCAACTTGGATGCCTGCAAACTGCAGAGAGAGCAGAAAGTAGGAGAGAAGGAAGAGAGGGTGTTAGCTGACTCAATGCTTGTGTTTCCACTTTGCTAACGTGGCCTCAAAATCACCATTATATAAGATGAAAACTGGATTGGATCGGTCCAGGGGATGAAGTGGACTAGTATTGAAAGTTTAAAGGTGCAAGATGTCCGATTTTAGAGTTGAGCGGTGATTTTCGAACTTGGACAAGAATTAAGAGGGGTAAAATAGATTTGTTTCTTTCTTAAGTACTGTTAATACAGTACTAGTTTTGTGGTAGTTCATAAGTACCGCAGGTACATGTTAATCATGTCTAGCTAATTACCCTCCATCATCTACAAATGTATGTTGTTTTTGATATTTTTTTTACAGTCTTCGATATAAGGTTTTGACTATATTTATTATCGTAATATACTAGTAAAAATAATAAAAGGGACAGACCCGGAAACGGGAAGCCAAAGCAAATGGGAATTAATATTGTAACCGATTGATTTTTATACGCACCCACCGGGCCACCGGCGACAAACTGATGTGTAAACTAAACACACAAATTTGGGGATATTTGGGGCCATATTTGGGGATCGTGTGCTTCGGACCAAAACGAGTGTCGTACATCGCGTTTTGGGGTCCGTTTTTGAGAGCGGTTGGCCCATGGCCCAAGCACCCCGGGCTCAAAACCCGGCCCATGTCGCGTGGTAAGTAGGATAGGAGCTGGCCCCGCGCGAGACAGGAAAGGACGTGTGCTGGTCGAGCTCGACCGTGGGGGTTTCCTTGCTGCTCTTCTCGTCTTAACTGGGCCGTCGCGCGACCCGGGCGCCGCTTGCCTGCTAGTGCCGGTGCAAAGTGCAGCAGCGCGCGCGTCAACATCACGCATGCCAGTCGGAAACGGCCGCGAGCAGGGGCAGAGCCACCTCCCGGCGAGCGCCGGCGACAAGCTGTGGAGGTCCGCCGCCACTGAGCAGGGTGCAGGCCACGGGGGTACGTCGTGGCTCGGCGCAAAAAATGTCAAGCTGAGCTTGCTTAGACTCCACAGCTTCACTGGCTCCGCCACTTCCCGCGAGAGCAGTAACGACTGTCCGTTGAAGTGTTCATTTGGTTCGATCGCGACGCAACCTTTCCCCCTTTTAACTTGCGAAATGCTTTGGCGTTCGTGCACAGGTGGTGGCAACGGGTGAGGTGCATCTATGTGTGGCCTTTATTTTGGTAGTGTGCTTTCGTGATGCGTAAAATTTTTGTTTTTAGTCCAAAATTTAAAAGTTTTCTTACATATGAACCCCTGGAGAAAAGATTTGCAAAAATGGACCCTTAGCACGGCGCCAACTCACATGGCGCTCAGGGTACACGACACGGCGCCATATTCTTTGGCGCCGTAAATGGACACGTAGAATACACAGGGGACTTAACACCGAGCGCAGCCCCCGGCCCCCTCACTCCACTCCTCTGTTTGAACAGACCGAGCAAGCAGAGAGCACCTCGCCACGCCTCTCTCCCCTCAAAATCCACCGCAATCCATCGATTTTCTTGCGATTTTGCTTCCAAACCGAGCAAGCAAGGTGAGCTCCTCTCCTCCTTTGATTTGTTGCAGTAGATATGGATTATTTGAGGTACATTTAGTAGGGCAAAAGTTGAAACCCTAGATGAAATTAGTTGGATTTGGCTCGGTTTTAGGTTCGATTCGCAATAGATTTGCGTAATGTATTAGCAATAATGTGTATAGATCCGTTTCTAGGGTTTGATTATTATGCGTAATGACGAGATATGTTTGTTTGTTGTGCTATAGATGGATAAGGTTGTGACTTTGCACCATGGTGAGTACTGTGAAGAGAAATGACAATGGGGGTGTTGATTTGGAGGGCATGGAAGAGACCACATTGTTATTTACTTCACGTCCGTCGTATGGTGAGGTCATTTATCGCTTGAAAGAGAGGTTGGGATGGACAGATGAGCATGGTGATGTCGTTATGCAAGGATTGATTGATGTTGGGTCGTCAAAGGGCGCGTATAAAGAGATTGGTTTCGATTGGCAGCGACGGTGAATGGGATAACTATGTGGCCATTGTTTTGGACTCGAGGTCGAGCACTGACTTGTTTGTGCAAAGGGTGGTGAGAGATCAATCGCCTCCTAGGGTGCATTGGATCCCAATGACTCACCGTTGGTTGGGTCACTAGATCATGAAGAGGTCGAGGTGCAAGTTGTATCCTCGACTCAAGTATGTGAGGTTCCATTGACTCGGTGAAGGCGACTACGAGGATGTCGATGACCGCTTTGTTGGTGGATTTGTGAGAGACGGTGTTTGAGGAACCCATGGTTTGTGTAGCATCTAACGGGGTGGATGTACAACTTGCGGGAGACGAGGCGATTATGAGGATGCGAGGGCTGTGGACTCGGATGATGACAGAGACGATTCTGAGTTTGGCGTCTAGCGAAATTGAGATGTTGAGAAGAATGTTTTCGCCGTGATCCACTAGTGTTCGATTATAATGACACGAGCAACGCACATAGGGTTGTCGCGGATGGAGGGCAAATGCGAGGGGCGTACCTAGGCACGGGCTAGTATCATAATTCGAAGGGTCATGTCTTTGAGGATATGTCGGCATTGAAGATGTGGTTGAAAGAGTACTCGATCGTGCACAACCGTCCATACGGGTTAAGAACTCATCGCCAAACATCGGTACACCATCAAATGTGAGCCACAGGTGTGCATGGAAAGTCTGTGCCGGGAAGGTGAAGAGTGCGGAGAGGTTTAAGATTACAAGCGTGGATGGAGTGTGGGTCTTCCGAGCCCGGCCGAAACATCGTCGATTGACTTCTCGGTTCATTGCAACCGCTTTGTACCCCATGATAAAGCACACGCCGACGATGCGCGTGGCGGCGATGATAGAGGCCGTTAAACTAAAGTGGCACTACACAATCAAGTATGGGAAAGCATGGAGGGCGTAACAACGTGCTTTGAAGTTGATTTATGGTGATTGGGAGGAGGCGTATGAACGTTTGCCAGCCATGTTGAGCGCAATGAAAGCGGCCAATGCGGGAATGCGGTATGAGTGCGTGCCTAAGCCCGATGTATGGGTTAATGGAAGACGATTTTTCCGAGCATTACGGTGCTTTGGTCGGTGTGTCGAGGCTTTCAAACATTGTAGGCCTGTTCTGTCAATTGATGGGACGTTCCTGTTGGGCAAGTATGAGGGAACGTTGTTGATTTCTATTGGTTGTGATGCGGACAACTCGCTTGTGCCGTTGGCTTTTGCTTTGGTGGAGAAGGAGGACAAATCTAGCTGGGTTTGGTTTCTACGGCTTGTGCGGATCCATGTGGTTGGCAGGGGAGGAGGTATGTGTGTTGTCGCGAGGCATCTTTGGGATCTTGAGCGCCGTTAAGGAAGTGATATCGGGACATTTACATGTACATCATCGTTGGTGCACAAGGCACCTTGCAGAGAACTTGTTCAAAAAAGATGGGGTGAAGGCCAATTTTGCACTTTTCGAGGAGGTATGTCGCCAGAGGGAGGTAAAACTGTTCGATGAGAAGTTAGAGGAGTTGAAAACGAAAACTAATGCCGAGGGTCGTGATTGGATAAGGGATTTAATGAGGATGTGCACAAATGGTCAAGGGCTCATGACCCATTGGGAAGGAGGTATGGGTTCATGACTAGCAACATAGCGAGAATGCTTCAACGGGTGCATAAGGGCACGTGGATTGCGATTACGCAATTGCGGCGTTCACTTTCTACAAGTGTGTTGCATGGTTTGTCAACCGCACCGGAAGCCTCGGACATGTTAAAGGCACATGCACGTTGGCCACCTCGTCCTCACGGCTTCATTACCAAGCGAATATGCAAGCCAATGAACAGAGTACCACTGTTTTGACCATGTGATGGGCACGTATGAGGTTGTTGAGGTGGAGGGACAACCGAAATGGAGAGCTCCGAGAGGCCGAAAGCATAAGGTCGTGATTACATCCTTAACATGCACATGCGATGTTCCCGACAAGTTCCATTTTCATGCTCCCACATGGTGATGCATGTAGGGCCGGAATGTCGATGTTGAGACCAAAATCCGAGACTATTCAGCGTGGATGCGTTGGTGAGGACATGGGCCCCACGGTTTGAGCCATATCGTGATGGCGAGTGGCCACTTTACTCGGGTCCCGTACATAGCGGGCGCGGGGTTACGTTGGCACAAGAGGCGGCGAGAAGCGGTCAAGGTACAAGATGGACATGGATCGGATACAGTCGCACCAAGAGGGTAGGGCAAATCCCGCGTTGAGGACCCACGGAGACACACTGCGGTATGTGTGGTCTATTGGGTCACAATTCACGGACGTGTCAACGTCGTTCCACTCGAGTTAGCATCGTTAGGTCTAGAGAGCATAATTTTTAGATATTTTGTTATTTTTATCACTAACGTAATTTTGAATGCACAGGATGGCGAGTACCTAGTGGTGGGCGAGTTCTCTGACAGAGCACCGCGGCAAGCTC